>SJXQ01001581.1:79875-128884 GCA_006408695.1 Aepyceros melampus | reverse complement strand
GGTTATCACTGAGCACCAGGCTGAGCTCCCTGTGTTGCACAGTAACTTCCCACTGGCCATCTATGTTCCATGTGGTGATGCATATGTTTCAATGCTCCTCTCTCCATTCTTCCCACCCTCTCCTTCCCCTGCTGTGTCCACAACTCTGTTTTCTATGTCTGCATCTCTATTTCTGCCTTGCAGATAGGTATAGGTTCATCAGTACAGATTTTCTAAAATAATATAACTCCTCACAAAGATACCAGACATCTGGCAATGCCAAAGTGATCGCCACCCTCGCTATGTTTTCACAGAGGTACTCCCATTGGTTTTGGAGGATGGGAGCACCAAAATGTAATGCCCTTTGAGTTACATTTCTCCTCGTATGTCAAGGCCTACACTAGAATTTCTAAATGGACTACAAAAGAAACTAAACAAACCATCAAGAATCTTGGTAACATGTAACTTGTAGCATTTTAAGAGTCACTGATGAGCTTACTATTCATGAATGCATTGTGCTTTACTATACATTTTAAGCCTAAAGAATTATGTAAATGATTTTGGATTACCTCTAAGAGGTACTCCCATTGGTTTTGGAGGATGGGAGCACCAAAATGTAATGCCCTTTGAGTTACATTTCTCCTTGTATGTCAAGGCCTACACTAGAATTTCTAAATGGACTACAAAAGAAACTAAATAAACCATCAAGAATCTTGGTAACATGTAACTTGTAGCATTTTAAGAGTCACTGATGATCTTACTAGTCATGAATGCACTGTGCTTTACTATACATTTTAAGCCTAAAGAATTATGTAAATGATTTGGGATTACCTCTTTTATGGTTGTTGATCATGAATGGGACATTATTTCGTTAGCACCACTACTGAAAACAAGATTAAAATCAGAAGTACAAATCTATTAAATTGACAACTCATATTTTGGAGTAAAAATAAAGAGCGTATATGATTGTCTTGGGTTTCCCTGGTGGCTCAGATGGTAAAGAATCCACCTGCAGTACAGGAGACTTGGGTTTGATCTCTGTATCAGGAAGATGCCCTCGAGGAGGGAATGGCTACCCACTCCAATATTCTTGCCTAGAGAATTCCACGGACAGAAGAGCCTGGCAGGGTCACAAAGAGTTGGATACAACTGAGCAACTATCACATTCACTTTCACTTTCACTAAGATTGTTTTAGTAAGGGTTCTCAAGAAAAAGACTAAGAAACAGAAATGCGTGTGCAGTAATGTCATTGGGGGATGCTTTGGGGATGAATCCTGTTTTATTTTATTTACTGAACTGAACTTCAGTATAATAGATTTATGGGCTGCTGATACAGAAATGGAATTGTCTTTCAGCATTGTGCTTGATGAGGCAACAAGGCCCAGTCTCCACTACTTCATTCCCCTGACAGTCATTTGACATGGTCTACCACTGGTGAGAGTCTGTTAACTGGGGTGAAATGGTTCCCTTCAGCAGAAGGCAATGTTCTGAGAGGTACTCAGATGTGAGCCTTCAGTAACTGGTAATATGAGCACCATACAGGAGACATATGTACATATGTAGCACACCACAGCATCCACTACAGGGATGAATTTTTTTAAAAACCTAGGATCTTCAGACTATCGTTCCAAATGAAGTAGCAATTCTATTTAGTTTGGAAAACTAAATGTTTTAGTTTAGCATCTCTAGAAGAGCCACCGTTAATGTCTCTCTCATAGATTGACATGAAATAAAATTCAGAGAAAGAACTGACAGAACACATCAGTAGCTTTTAAAAAAAAATAATCATAATCAAACAACTAACAGTCTTTGGAGCTAAGTTCCAAACAGCTAAATCCCTGGACCTCTGAACGGTAAAACCATTCTTAGGGACTTATCTTTTAGTCACCTAATGAGAAGAACCGGAGAAGGCGATGGCACCCACTCCAGTACTCTTGCCTGGAAAATCCCATGGATGGAGGAGCCTGGTGGGCTGCAGTCCATGGGGTCGCTAAGAGTCGAACACGACTGAGCGACTTCACTTTCCCTTTTCACTTTCATGCATTGGAGAAGGAAATGGCAACCCACTCCAGTGTTCTTGCCTGGAGAATCCCAGGGACAGGGGAGCCTGGTGGGCTGCCGTCTATGGGGTCGCACAGAGTCGGACACGACTGAAATGACTTAGTAGTAATGAGAAGAACAATGAAAAAGTAACACTTGCTTCCTAATAGTTTTTCATTTTCAACCTGGTGTCTCAATCTTATCTTGGAATGTGGTTTGGCTCTTCATGTTTAAGAGCCTAAAGTAGACAAATGGCATGGGAGGTAGAGAGAGGGGTCAGAATACTGTGTACATATTGCAATTTAGCAGAGAAGACCAAGTATCTCAAGATACTAAAGAATCTTTTTCTGTTTTCCTTTTTTGCCAACTTGAAATGGAATAACACTTCTATCAACTTACAAGCTCCTATGAGTTCTTCCTCTCCTAATGCTGTGTGCATTTCCAGTTAAAAGATATTCCAGAGATATCCTTTATCTTCTAGGCTCTAGAACAGCTCAACCCAACAAATGGACTTTAAGAAAAGATAAGAATAAATAGAAGCTGCTTTCTAAAAACCATAGTAGGAGTTTGTGACTTGTTTTTGAAAAAGAAATGTGCGTATTTCAAGATGGCATTCAAATTTTCTTGGAACATTTTCCTAAGTGAAGTACCTAAGCCACCCTATTTTGTTAAAAAAGACTCCATTTCTGAGGAAAGAGTCTTTGGAAATCCCCTGACCTCACCCCACCACCTGCGAGCTAATCAGATCCCAGATTAGGATCTCCTGACTTTACGTACAGGACTTATGACCTGCCCGGGAAATTCGAATTAAGCCCAGGAAATGGGAACCAATCAGAACCCAACACCTAACCAATTAGACGTCTACCCTATATAAGCAATGAAACCCAGAGTTTGAGGCTTCTCCCTACAGCCGCTGCTTCGGTGTTGGTGGGAGCCACAGCTAGAGCTTGGTAATAAAGACTCTTGCTTTTGCTTTGGATACCGGCTCCCTGGTGGTCATTAGGAGATTTTGCGACTTGGGCATAATACTAAGCTGAGAAAAAAATGTAATTTTGCTGCAACCCATGGCTATATCTCAATGGGATACTTCCTATACATCATAGAAAAAAAAATTGTAAAAAATGAAACTTTTCAAAGTCGTGGAAAAGAACAAAAGAAAAAAAAACAATAATTGACTTTCAAGTTACAAATTGAGTCTTAAAATAATGTCCTTGACAAAAAAAGCACTCTCACAAAACCCTAGGATTTAGAGGAAAATTAGTGCATTGTATAAGGAACATTGCATCTGTGTCTAGGGAAACATTTTACTGGAATGACATCCTGCAGATTCTGTCAAGTACAAACAGGTTCTCCTTAAAACTATTTACCCTGATACATACACCACAGTATAAGATCTACTCCTCAGTAGCTTTGCCAGTTTAGATATTTGATTTTATGTCCCAGAGTAGCTTATTCTCAAGAACACAGGTTCATACTAACAAAGTCATAGGGACTGATAAATCAAATTATAATAAAACAAGTGGTGCAAGTGTTAGCTAATGAGTCTAGTAACCCGATCAAATTGACCAGCACATCCTCACATTTTAGAAAAGCTATGTGGAAAGCCAAACCATCAGGCAGTGGCTGGATGAACAAGGGTTATGATTCAGTTATCTCGTGAACTCTCATTCTGATCAACAAACACAGACTTCATTGTACACAATAGATATTTCTGAGAAGTAACCAGGAAACTTATCTAAGCTGGGTCAGACAGTATCTCCTCTGAATAGAGAATTCTTTGATAGAATATGGCAGTGA
Source organism: Aepyceros melampus (assembly GCA_006408695.1). Taxonomy (NCBI): domain Eukaryota; kingdom Metazoa; phylum Chordata; class Mammalia; order Artiodactyla; family Bovidae; genus Aepyceros; species Aepyceros melampus. Next base: position 125,067 of record SJXQ01001581.1, on the reverse strand, counting down.
TTATGTGATTATTATTTCTCTATAGTTCCATGGATAGATCCACATTTGGTTTGTATTGTAGTTTATATAATTTGGTGATCCCTGGGGTTTATATATACATAAAACTAGGTATAAAAGCAATTATCTATAGAATGACAAAAGAAATCACAAATATATATAAAGAGTAAATATCAACAGCATCACAAAATTTATAAAAATTATGTATTTGTATTTCTGTTAACTGTCTAAAACTGTCTAATTTCATATTTAATACTTTTCTACATATGTGATCCCTTCTTCATGTGACCACAATTTTGTAATATTTTCTATAGAGATAATAGAAAGACATTTCAGCCTTTCCTCTAGCACAGTTATGTATTTGTATTTCTGTTAACTGTCTAAAACTGTCTAATTTCATATTTAATACTTTCCTACATATGTGATCCCTTCTTCATGTGACCACAATTTTGTAATATTTTCTATAGAGATAATAGAAAGACATTTCAGCCTTTCCTCTAGCACAGCATGTCGAGATTTCCTTTTTATTACAGAGATTTATAAACGTTCGTTTTTGTTCCCCAAGTTTTTACTATCATGTAACATCTGCATCTTCCTCCCTTGTTTCTTGCTTAGGTGATGGGGAACAAAAGGAGGGAGGAGGGCAGTGGAGAGGGGGTTCCTTGAGACCCCCAGCCCTTTGATCTTTATGGTGAGTTTCTGACGAAGTTCCAGATCCACATGAGCTGTTGCCCCTGGTGGTCCATTGACTGTGGACAAGCGGCAGAGGCCACGCCCCTGCTCACAGGCCTGCCCCCATTCAGCTCAGAAGGGACGCCTCCCTCCCCAAGATGCACCAGAGCTTACCGCCTCCTCCTGCCTCCAAAGAGAAGACTAGACACCCAGAGCCTGGAGAAAGGCTTGATCAATGAGGGTCCTGAAGCTTACCCTTAACGTCACCATGACATAGCGCCCTACCTCACTCCAGTTAGACAAGTTTTACTCCAGAATCTGCCTCTCTCAAAGGGAAGGCTATTAAACACCCAGATTTCAGGCTCCTCCCTGCGAATTCTGTTCAGAATTTGAGGCAGGGCCCAGACTGTATTTTTAATAACTGCCTCAGGTGATCTTTATGCTGTGGTACATTTCAGACACAAACCTTTAAGCCCATGTAATAGCATTTCTCAACCTTGAACATTTTAAGCACAGGTTAAATATTTTAACTCTCAACAGCAATCTTATTCCCCTCATCTTCTAAATTTCTAAGGTATGACTGTGTGGGCGAGTGTGTATGAGTGGTGATGACATGAGTGTGTATCTGTGTGGTGGGTGTGAGAATGTGTGGTGTGTGCATTTGTGTGGTGGGACCAGTATGTGTGTGGTGGGTGTGTAAGTGTGTGAATGTGTGGGGTGGTGTATGAGTGTGTGGAGGCCTGATGGACAACACCTCACCTACACAGCCCAGTATTGCCTACAGTGGGTGCCTTGAAAATCAAGACTCTCATCCCTTCTAGAAATGTATGACTTTCTGAGAGAGAAGTAAAGATTAGTTTTCAACTAACCATTCTTAAAAGAGTCATCTTTTAAGTTGACATTGCTTTTCCTCTTCCTAGTTTCTACTTATTACCAAGTTTCTGTGATTAGTTGTTACTAAGTTGAGACTTCCCCAATGAATCAAATAATTAAGTTCAAAGAAAAATATTGTTCATTTAAAGAAAATTATGCACTTGAAATAGTAGATTCATGTTAGAATGACACTGCCCATGCACAACCACATTATTTTTTGGAGATACAGTTTGATCTGATGAAGTGCTGAGCTAAATTAAAATTTTTAAATGATAATAATATAGTAATCTGCCTTTATCTTTCACTTGAAAAGCTCTATTCATATTAAAGGTATAGTTTGTGGCAGTTGCAAAAACAAAAACCACAAATGGTCAATCTTCCTATCCATTAAAGATGAGAAATAATTAGGCAACAATTTATTAACATCCCATTTCAGTCAGTGGCAGAGCCAGAAATCAGACATAGCTGCCTAAACATCTATTTAGCCTTACACTCTATATTCTCTCACTTTGAGGAGGAAATTTTGAAGACTTTTGAAGATGAGAGATTTGTATTTGAATATTTGCTCAAATGCTTGAAATTTTATCAACTGTAATATGGATAAAAATATCAAGGCCAATGGCCTACATGGTGCTACTGGTAAAGAACTCGCCTGCCAATGCTGGAAATGCAAGAGATGTGAGTTCAATACCTGGGTCGGGAAGATGCCCTGGAGGAGGAAATGGCAACCCACTTCAGTACTGATGCCTGGAGAATTCCATGGACAGAAGAGCCTGGCGGGCTATAGTCCATGGGTTCGCAGAGTTGGACATGACTAAGCACACACAAACCTCATAGGTTTGNGCCTGCCAATGCTGGAAATGCAAGAGATGTGAGTTCAATACCTGGGTCGGGAAGATGCCCTGGAGGAGGAAATGGCAACCCACTTCAGTACTGATGCCTGGAGAATTCCATGGACAGAAGAGCCTGGCGGGCTATAGTCCATGGGTTCGCAGAGTTGGACATGACTAAGCACACACAAACCTCATAGGTTTGAAAAAGTTTAAATGGGATAATAATTAGTAAACATCTGGCTATAATAATGTGTTAGTAAATTTTCTGGATTTTTTTTCCACCTTTTTTAGTGTTCTAACTCTGACATTGTTCTCCATCCTCTAAACACTATATCACAAAACGTATTCACTCACAAAAAAAATCCTTCAAGATTTTTGTCATCTCCACATAACGTCAACGTAAAATTATACTTTGTTTCACATATGTTCTTTTTATATTATTTACTTCACTTACCTAAAGCAGTAGTAAGTGAGAAATAGGGGTTTAAATTTTAGAGATATTGTAATACACATTAACATAAATTACAGCTATTAACAAATGTATGAGTATAACACCTGAAGTCAAGTTCTCTGCCACTGGAGTAAAAAATAACATACTTCAGCCAAAACAGGCTAAAAGTGATTGTCTCTAGATTTGTCGAATTTTTGTCATCTCCACATAACGTCAACGTAAAATTATACTTTGTTTCACATATGTTCTTTTTATATTATTTACTTCACTTACCTAAAGCAGTAGTAAGTGAGAAATAGGGGTTTAAATTTTAGAGATATTGTAATACACATTAACATAAATTACAGCTATTAACAAATGTATGAGTATAACACCTGAAGTCAAGTTCTCTGCCACTGGAGTAAAAAATAACATACTTCAGCCAAAACAGGCTAAAAGTGATTGTCTCTAGATTTGTCGATGAGACAGATGACGCTCCTTCTGCTCATGGCCTGTCCTCATAAGCCAGGAATAGAGGTTGCTGATTCTGTCACATACATTTACCATGGCCCATCACCTGGGTCGGGAAGATCCCCTGGAGGAGGAAATGGCAACCCACTTCAGTATTGATGCCTGGAGAATTCCATGGACAGAAGAGCCTGACGGGCTATAGTCCATGGTTTCGCAGAGTTGGACATGACTAAGCACACACAAACCTCATAGGTTTGAATAATAATAATGTGTTAGTAAATTTTCTGGGGTTTTTTTTTTCCACCTTTTTTAGTGTTCTAACATTGTTCTCCATCCTCTAAACACTATATCACAAAACGTATTCACTCACAAAAAAAAATCCTTCAAGATTTTTGTCATCTCCACATAACGTCAACGTAAAATTATACTTTGTTTCACATACGTTCTTTTTATATTATTTACTTCACTTACCTAAAGCAGTAGTAAGTGAGAAATAGGGGTTTAAATTTTAGAGATATTGTAATACACATTAACATAAATTACAACTATTAACAAATGTATGAGTATAACACCTGAAGTCAAGTTCTCTGCCACTGGAGTAAAAAAACCATACTTCAGCCAAAACAGGCTAAAAGTGATTGTCTCCAGATTTGTCGATGAGACAGATAATGCTCCTTCTGCTCATGGCCTGTCCTCATAAGCCAGGAATAGAGGTTGCTGATTCTGTCACATACATTTACCATGGCCCACCAAACAACTTTCAAGGTCCAGAGTTAAGCTATTAAATAAATTTCAAGAAATCCACAAAGCTTCTTGCTCCTTCTGCTCATGGCCTGTCCTCATAAGCCAGGAATAGAGGTTGCTGATTCTGTCACATACATTTACCATGGCCCACCAAACAACTTTCAAGGTCCAGAGTTAAGCTATTAAATAAATTTCAAGAAATCCACAAAGCTTCTAGATAATTGCACTTTCCAATTAAATGCACCTGTCTCTAACATAACATTGAACAATATATAGGGAGGCATCTTGGCTATTTATCTGTGTGAAAATACACATCACATCTCCTTATAGCAAATCTATAGTCATGCACCCCTTCAGTGCCAGAGTACAAAATATTATGAAAGCTAATTACATGTCAGTAGAAAGAACAATTAAAATTTATGAGACTTCTTTCTAAGTTTTACACTTAAACTTGTTTTCTAGGCGAGAGGCACTCAAATACATCAATCTATATGTTGGGTGGCACATTAACACGAAAGATAAATTTAGCAGTTTGAGTCCATTACATAAACAATTTACTCTGTATGTTTAAGATGACTGTTAATGTTCAGTCACTGGGTACCATCTGACTCTTTAAGACCCCATGGACTGTAGCACACCAGGTTCCTTTGTCCTCCACTGTCTCCCAAAGTTTACTTAAATTCATGTCCATTGAGTCAGTGATGCTCTCTACCATTTCATCCACTGCTGGCCCATTCATATTTCACCTTCAATCTTTCCCAGAATCAGAGTTTATTCCAATGAGTCAGCTCTTCACATCAGGTGGCCAAAGTATTGGAGCTTTAGATTCAGCATCAGTGCTTCCAATAATATCGGGTTGATTTCCCTTAGGATTGACTGGTTTGATCTCCATACAGTCCAAGGGACTCTCAAGAGTCTTCTCCAGCATCACATTTTGAAAGAATCATTTCTTCAGTGCTCAGCCTTTCTTATGGTCCAGCTCTCACATCTGTATATGACTACTGGAAAAATCATAGCTCTGACTATACGGACCTTTGTTGGCAAAATGATATCTCTGCTTTTTAATATGCTGCCTAGATTTGTCATAGCTTTTCTTCCAAGGAGCAAGTATCTTTTAATTTCATGGCTGCAGTCACTGTCTGCAGTGATTTTGGAGCCCAAGAAAATAAAGTCTGTCACTGTTTCCACTTTTTCTCCATCTATTTGCCATAAATTGATGAGACCAGATGCCATGTCTTAGTTTTTTGAATGCTGAGTTGTAAGCCAACTTTTTCATTCTCCTATTTCACCCTCATCAAGAGGCTCTTTATTTCCTCTTCACTTTCTGCCATTAGAGTGGTACCATCTGCATATGTGAGGTTGTTGCCATTTCTCCCAGCAAAATGACTCCATCTTGTGATTCATCCAGCCTTGTATTTCGTATGATGTAGTCTGCATACAAGTTAAATAAGCAGGATGACAATATACAGCCTTGTCATATTCCTTTCCCAGTTTGCAATCAGTCCTTTTTTCTATATCCAGTTCTAACTGTTACTTCTTGACCTGCATACAGGTTTCTCAGGAGATAGGTAAGGTAGTCTGGTATTCCCATCTCTTTAAGAATTTTCCAGTTTGTTGTGATCTACACAGTCAAAGGCTTTAGCATAGTCAATGAAGCAGAACCAGATGCTTTTCTGGAATTCCTCTGCTCTCTCCATAATCCAGTGAATGCTGGCAATTTGATCTCTGGTTCATTTGCTCTTCGTACCCAGATTGTGCATCTGGATGTTCTCAGTTCATATACTACTGAAGCCTAGCTTGAAGGATTTTGAGCATAACCCTGCTAGCATGTGAAGTGAGTACAACTGTATAGTAGCTTGAACATTCTTTGCCATTGACTATCTTTTAGATTAGAATGAAAACTGATCTTTTCCAATCCTGTGGCCACTGCTAAATTTTCCAAATTTGCTGACATATTGGGTATAGCACTTTCACAGCATCCTCTTTTAGGATTTTAAATAGCTTAGCTGGAATCCCATCACCTCCACTAGCTTTGTTCATAATAACACCTCCTAAGGCCCACTTGACTTTACACTCCAGGATGTCTGGCTCTAAGTGAGTGACCACATCATCGTGGTTATCCAGGTCACTAAGACTTTTTTTGTGTATAGTTCTTCTGTGTATTCTTGCTACCTCTTTATAATCTCTTCTGCTTCTCTTAGTTCCTGTCATTTCTGTCCTTTATTATACCCATCCTGAATGAAATGTTCCATTGATAGCTCCAATTTTCTTGAAGAGATCGCTAGTCTTTCCCATTCTATTTTTTCCCTCTATTTCTTTACATTGTTCATTTAAGAAGGCCCTCTTGTTTCTCCTTGCTACTCTGTGGAACTCTGCATATCTTTTCCTTTCACCCTTGCCTTTCACTTGTGTTCTTTCATTAGCTATTTGCAAAACCTCCTCGACAACCACCTTACCTTCTTGCATTTCTTTTCCTTTGGGATGGCTTTAGTCCCTGCCTCCTGTACAGTGTTGTGAACCTCCCTCCATAGTTCTTCAAGCACTCTATCAGATCTAATCCCTTAATCTATTTATCACCTCCACAGTATAATCATATAGGATTTGATTTAGGTCATACCTGAATGACCTGGTCAAAATAACTATGCATATTTTAAATTGAGTTACAAGATATGATACATAAATTTAGCACAGACAGAACAATCAGGAGAAAATCTTTTAAATAAGAAGGAAAATAGAAAACATGTATTTATCAATGGGCTTGCTAACCTTTGGTATTCAGAAACTCTCACATCCATACATGACCACAGGAAAAACCATAGCCTTGACTAGACGGACCTTAGTCGGCAAAGTAATGTCTCTGCTTTTGAATATACTATCTAGGTTGGTCATAACTTTTCTTCCAAGGAGTAAGCGCCTTTTAATTTCATGGCTGCAGTCACCATCTGCAGTGATTTTGGAGCCCAAAAAAACAAAGTCTGACACTGTTTCTACTGTTTCCCCATCTATTTCCCATGAAGTGATGGGACCAGATTCAGCATTCTTGAAAAAGAACCATAGGCCAGGTTGCAGCTGCTGGTAGATTAAGCTAGAAGCTGTCATTTAGGTGCTTTCAGATAAGATGTGAGGACTATGATCAGATCTACTAAAGTCTGCAGAACACTGGGACAAACTACAAAATTCTTTTGGAAAATAGGTTAATAGTTCAAAATAAATGTATGATACTTTAATATTAAAAGAATTAAATTTTTCATAAAAAGGAAACAATTTCATGTTTAGATCTAAAATCAGTCTAATTTTGGAAAAAAATAGAACATAAAAACCATAAAAATTAAACTCAAGGAATTTCTTGGGACATAGCTGTGCTCCTTTTCCAATCAGTTTCTGAACTGGGACATTTCAATTGTGGAAGAGAAATTAATTCTATTTGCCACAGTGAAATTCAAGACAATGGTAGAAAGCCTTCCAGCATGAACTTTTTCAAGCCAATTCTGATTTGGCCAAAGAAGAGCCAAACATTTAGAAATTCTAATCAAAAGTAGGAAACTCACACTCTCTGTGTCAGGAGCCAACATTATTATCTTTCCTTTCAATAGAATTTCATGTTCATCAAAATAAAACTTAAATGCAGCTGTACAACGTTCATCATAACAGATATGTTTTTGAGAAGATATTACTAAAATATTTTAATAGAGAATGATATTTTACATACACTAGGGTAGTGGTTCCCATTTTCAGGTTTTAATGACAATTCTATTTTAAAACTATTTCTTAAAAACTAAATTGGATATGGGCACCTTATCTTTGACAAAGGAGGCAAGAACAAACAATGGAAAAAGATGGTCTCTTCAATAAGTGGTGCTAGAAAAACTAGACAGCTACCTGTAAAAGAATGAAATTAGAATATTTCCTAACACCATACACAAAAATAAACTCAAAAGGGATTAGAGACCTAAATGTAGGAAAGGATACTATAAAGCTCCTATAGGAAATCATAGGCAGAACATTCAATGACATAAATCACAGCAGGATTCTCCACGACCCACCTCCCAGAGTAATGGAAACAAAAACAGAAATAAATAAGTGGGACCTAACTAAACTCAAAAGCTTTTACACAGCAAAGGAAACTATAAACAAAGTGAAAAGACAGTCCTCAGAAGGAGAAAAAATAACAGTAAATGAAACAACTGAAAAATTATTAATCAAAAAGGGATTAGAGACCTAAATGTAGGAAAGGATACTATAAAGCTCCTATAGGAAATCATAGGCAGAACATTCAATGACATAAATCACAGCAGGATTCTCCACGACCCACCTCCCAGAGTAATGGAAACAAAAACAGAAATAAATAAGTGGGACCTAACTAAACTCAAAAGCTTTTACACAGCAAAGGAAACTATAAACAAAGTGAAAAGACAGTCCTCAGAAGGAGAAAAAATAACAGTATATGAAACAACTGAAAAATTATTAATCTCCAAAATATACAAGCAGCTTATACATCTCAATACCAGAAAAGCAAACAACCCAATCAAGAAGTGGGCAGAAGATCTAAACAGACATTTCTCCAAAGAAGACAGACAGATGGCTGATTAACATTTGAAAATTGTAGAGAAATGCAAATCAAAACTACAATGAGATATCACCTCACATGGGTCAGAATGGCCATCTTCAAAAAATCTACAAACAATAAATGCTAGAGAGGGTGTGGAGAAAAGTGAATCTTCCTGCACTGTTGGTTGGAATGTAAATTGATTCAGCCACTATGGAAGACAGTATGGAGATTCTTGAAAAAACTAGGAATAAAACTACCATATGACCCAACAATTCCACTACGGGCATATACCCTGAGAAAACCATAATTGAAAAAGACGCATGTACCCCATTGTTCACTGCAGCACTATTTGCAATAGCTAAGCCGTGGAAGCAACCTAGGACAACAGATGAATAGATAAAGAAGCTGTGAACAATATATACAACTGAATATTGAAGGTGAAGGTGAAGTCACTCAGTCGTGTCCGACTCTTTGCGACCCCATGGACTGTAACCTACTAGGCTTCTCAGTCCATGGGATTCTCCAGGCAAGAATACTGGAGTGGATTGCCATTTCCTTCTCCAGAGGATCTTCCCAACCCGGGGTTCGAACCCTGGCTCCCGCATTGGAGGCGGACGCTTTAACCTCTGAGCCACCAGGTACTCAGCCATGAAAACAAACACATTTGAGTCAGTTCTAATGAGGTGGATAAACCCAGAGCCTATTATACAGAGTGAAGTGAGCCAGAAAGAGGAAAACAAATACAGTATCTTAACACATATATATGAAATCTAGAAAGATGGTACTGATGAATCTTTTTGTAGGGCAGCAATGGAGACACAGACATAGAGAACAAACCTGTGGACACAGAGGCGGAAGGAGAGGGTGGAATGAACAGAGAGAGCAGCTTGGAAACATATACATTACCATATGTAAAATAGAGAGCAAGTGGGAATTTGCCCTGTGATGCACGGAGCTCAAACTGGTGCTCTGTGACAACCTAGAGGGGTGGGATGGGGTGGGAGGTGGAGGGAAGGGCCAAGAGGGAGGGGACATATGCAAAGCTATCACTGATTCATGGTGGTGTATGGTAGAAATCAACACGATATTGCAAAGCAGTTATCCCTCAATTAAATTAAATAAAACTTTTAATTAATTTCTTTATTTTTATTGGAAGCCAATTACTTTAAATACTGTGGTGGTTTTTGAAAGACATGAATCAGCCATGAGTGTATGTGTGTCCCTCCATCCTGAACCCCTCTCCAACTTCTCTCCCCACCCCATCCCTCTGGGTTGTCCCAGGAGCACCGGCTTTGAATGCCCTGCTTAAATGCATCAAAACTGCACTGGTCATCTATTTCACATATGGTAATACACATGATCCAATGCTATTCTCTCAAATCATCCCACCCTCACCTTCTCCCACATAGCCCAAAAGTCTGTTCTTTATACCTGTGTCACTTTTGCTGTCTCACATATAGGCTCATAGTTGCCAACTTTCTAAATTCCATCATTTCGGTTAAGTTCAGTCGTTTGTCCTGTCCAGCTCTTTGTGACCTCATGGACTGCAGCATGCCAGGCCAATCTGTAAATCTTCAACTCCCGGAGTTTACTCAAACTCATGTCCCTTGAGTCAGTGTGCCATCCTACCATCTCATCCTCTATCGTCCCCTTCTCCTCTTGCCTTCAATCTTTCCCAGCATCAGGGTCTTTTCAAATGAGTCAGTTCTTCGCATCAAGTGACCAAAGTATTGGAGTTTCAGCTTCAACATTAGTCCTTCCAATGAATATTCAGGACTGATTTCCTTTAGGATGGACTGGTTGAAACTCCTTGCAGTCCAAGGGATTCTCAAGAGTCTTCTCCAACACCACAGTTCAAAAGCATCAATTCTTCAGCACTCAGCCTTCTTCACAGTCCAACTCTCAAATCCATACATGATCACTGGAAAAATCATAGCCTTGACTAGACATACTTTTTTTGGCAAAATAATGTATCTGCTTTTTAATATGCTGTCTAGTTTGGTCACAGCTTTTCTTCCAAGGAGTAAGTGTCTTTTAATTTCATGGCTGCAGTTACCATCTGCAGTCATTTTGGAGCCCAAAAAAATAAAGTCTGTCACTGTTTCCACTCGTTCTCCATCTATTTGCCATAAAGTGATGGAACCAGATGCCATGAACTTAGTTTTCTGAATGTTAAGTTTTAAGCCAACTTTTTCACTCTCTTCTTATCAAGAGGCTCTTTAGTTCTTCTTTGCTTTCTGCCATAAGAGTGGCATCATCTGCATATGTGAGGTTACTGATAATTCTCCTGGCAACCTTGATTCCAGCTTGTGCTTCATCCAGCCCAGCATTTCTCAAGATGTACTCTGCACATAACTTAAATAACAGGGTGACAATATACAGCCGTGACGTACTCCTTTCCTGATTTGGAACCAGTCTGTTTTTCCATGTCCAGTTCTAACTGTTGCTTCTTGGCCTGCATACAGTTTTCTCAGGAGACAAGTCAGGTGTTCTGATATTCCCATCTCTTTCAGAATTTTCCACAGTTTGCTGTGATCCACACAAAGTCTTTGGAATAGTCAATAAAGCATAAGTAGATGTTTCTCTGGAACTCTCTTGCTTTTTTGATGATCTACCGGATGTTGGCAATTTGATCTCTGGTCCCCTGTCTTTTGTAAATCCAGCTTGAACATCTGGAAGTTCATGGTTCACATGTTGTTGAAGCCTGGCTTGGACAATTTTGAAGATTACTTTGCTAGCCTTTGAGATGAGTGCAACTGTGTGGTAGTTTGAGCATTCTTTGGCATTGCCTTTCTTTGGGTTTGGAATGAAAATGGACCTTTTCCAGTCCTGTGGCCACTGCTGGGTTTTCCAATGTGCTGGCATATTGAGTGCAGCACTTTAACAGCATCACCTTTTAGGATTCGAAATAGCTCAACTGGAATTCTATCACCTTCACTAGCTTGTTCATAGTGATGATTCCTAATGCCCACACTTGACTTCACATTCCAGGATGTTTGGCTCTAGGTGAATGATCACACCATCGTGATCATCTCAGTCATGAAGGTCTTTTTTGTACAGTTCTTCTGTGTATTCTTGCCACCTCCTCTTAATATCTTCTGCTTCTGTTAGGTTTATACAATTTCTGTCCTTTATTGAGCCCATCATTGCATGAAAATTTCCCTTGGGGTCTCTAATTTTCTTGAAGAGATCTCTACTATTTCCCATTCTATTGTTTTCCTCTATTTTTTTGCACTGATCACTGAGGAAGGCTTTCTTATCTCTTCTTGCTATTCTTTGGAACTCTGCATTCAAATGGGTATATCTTTCTTTTTCTCCTTTGCCTTTTGCTTGTCATCTTTTCTCAGCTATTTGTAAGGCCTCCTCAGACAACCATTTTACCTTTTTTGCATTTCTTTTTCTTGGGGATGGTCTTGTTCACTGCCTCCTGTACAATGTCACGGACCTCCACCCATAGTTCATCGGCAGTCTATCTATCACATCCAATCCCTTGAATCTATTTCTCACTTCCACTTAACAATTGTAAGGTATTTGATTTAGGTCATACCTGAATGGGCTAGTGGTTTTCCCTACTTTCTTCATTTTAGGTCTGAATTTGGCAATAAGGCGTTCATAATCTGAGCCACAGTCAGTTCCCGGTCTTGTTTTTTCTGACTGTATAGACTTCATCTTTGGCTGCAAGGAACATAGTAAATCTGATTTCAGTATTGACCATCTGGTAATTTCCATGTGTAGAGTCTTCTCTTGTGTTGTTGGAAGAGGGTGTTTGCTGTGACCAATGTGTTTTCTTGGCAAAACTCTGTTAGCCTTTGTCTTGCTTCATTTTGTACTCCAAGGCCAAACTTGCCTGTTACTCCAGGTCCTGACTTCCTACTTTTGCATTCCAGTCTCCTATAATGAAAAGAACATCATTTGGGGGTGTTATTTCTAGAAAGTCTTGTAGGTCTTCATAGAACCATTCAACATCAGCTTCTTCAGCATTACTAGTCAGGCATAAACTTGGATTACGGTGATATTCGAATGGTTTGCCTTGGAAACAGATAGAGATCATTCTGTTGTTTTGAGATTGCATCCAAGTCCTGCATTTCAGACTCTTCTGTTGACTATGATGGCCGCTCCATTTTTTCTAAAGGATTCTTGCCCACAGTAGTAGATATAATGGTCATCTGAGTTAAATTAATCCATTCCAGTCCATTTTAGTTCTGTGATTCCTAAAATGTCAATATTCACTCTTGCCATCTCCTGTGTGACCATTCCATATATGTGCATTAATATACTGTATTGGTGTTTCTCTTTCTGACTTAGTTCACTCTGTATAATAGACTCCAGTTTCACTGACCTCATTAGAACCAACTCACATGTGCTCTTTTATATAGCTGAGTAATATTCCATTGTGTATATGTACCACAATTTCTTTATCCATTCCTCTGCCAATGGACATCTAGGTTGCTTCCTAGTTATTGTGAACAGTGCTGCAGTGAAATTGGGGTACATGGGTCTCTTTCAATTCTGGTTTCCTCTGTATGCCCAGCAGTGGGATTGCTGGGTTGTATGGCAGTTCTATTTCCAGTTTTTTTTAAAGAATCTCCACACTGTTCTCCATAGTGGTTATACTAGTTTGCATTCCCACCAACAGTTTAAGAGGGCTCCCTTTTTTCCACACCCTCTCCAGCATTTAAAAATAACAAATTTTTAAAATCTAAATTGTAATCAAAATCAAATAAAAATAGAATATATTAAATCTAATTTGCAAAGATATAATCCCACAATAAATAACAATACTTCTCCAGAAGATAATATTTGGTAACCAACATGTCTAAATCAAAAGGTTTTTTAAAAGTTTGGATGAGACAAAAAAAAAGTAGCACCTTATTCTATACTGTTACATTTGACTGTGTCTTTTTACAAATTAATTTCTAAAATATATGCCCCATATAAGATCTCTACCTGTTGATTTCTACTTATGCTTCTTTTTGAATTGTATTATTTGGCAAAGGTAATCAATTACTTTTAAAACTACTGAATCAGCAAATTTTTCAAAGCAAGCATATTTTAAATATGGTTTAATTAACCTCCAGGAAGTATAAATGACTTCTTAATTAAAAAACACACCTGGAATAAAATAAAGACAAAAGTTGAAAAGAAAAAAAATAAAGAAGTAAATAAATAAATATAAATAAATAATCTAACAAATGTTATATAAGTAGAACCATGCCATATGCAACCTTCTGAGATAGGCTTTTTTCACTTAGGACAGTTTTCTTGAGGTTTATGTAAGTTTCGTGTGTATCAATACTTCATTTCCATGATGTGGATGTTGAACAATTCATCTATTGAAGGACATTTGGGTAATTTCCAGTGTTTGGATTTATAACTGCCATAAACATTCATATACAAATTTCTATGTGAAGATAAGTTTTCATTTCTCTGAGGTACATACACATGAGTACAACAGCCAGACTGTATTGTATTTCTGTTTTTAGTTTAAAGTAATTGCCAAACTATTTTCCAGAATATCTGTGTCACTGATACTCTCCCATCAACAATGTACAATGATCCAGTTACTCTTCAATCTCACCAGCACTTGGAGTTATCATGATAGGTTATTCTGATAGGTGTATGGTGATATCTCCTTGTGGCTTTAATATACATTTCTATAATGACTTATGATGAACATCTTTTCATGTGCTTGTGAAGTGAAAGTCATCAGTTGTGTCCAACTCTCTGAAACCCCATGGACTATACAGCCCATGGAATTCTCCAGGCCAGAATACTAGAGTGGGTAGCCATTCCCTTCTAAAGGGAATCTTCCCCACACAAGGATCAAACCCAGGTCTCCCACATTGCAGGCATATGCTGCACCAGCTGAGCCACCAGGGAAGTCTAAGAATACCAATGTGGGGGATCTATCCCTTCTCCAGCGGGATCTTCCCAATCCAGGAATCAAACTGAGGTCTCCTGCATTGCAGGCAGATTCTTTACCAGCTGAGCCACCAGGGAAGCCCTTTTAAGTGCTTAACTGTCATCTTTGTATCTTCTTTGGTTGAAACATTTGTTCCTATCTTTTGCCCCTTTTCTAAATGAATTGCTTGGTTTTTTTATATTGAATTTTCATGTATTTTTATATATTTTTATTATAATTAAAGTTTTTTAAATTTCATATATTTTTGAAAATAATTTATATATTGTAGACATAAATTATTTGTCAGATACAAATTTTCTCCCTATCTGTGATTTATCTTTTCGTTCTCTTAACAGAGGCTTCCGCATAGCAAAAGTTTTAATTTTTGTGAAGTTCAAACTTTGTAATAGGCTTTTGAGAGTATTTTTTCTGTTTATTACCACTGTTAGTTATGCTTTAAGTGTGGAACATTTTCCTTCAATAAATATTTTTTATTTTGTATTGCAATGTTTAACTTTATAAATACCTAAGTGTGATGGTTTCATAGAATTATTCCAGAGGATAACCTCATATACTACACACTCCAGGGATAGTTTTTATTTACTTTAATCAACCCAAACTCATTTATGAATATTGTCCCTATTTCTTTCATATCTAGATGACCAATAAAAGCTTTGCCATTTAAAGGGGCAGGTGCTGAGACCTGCCACAGACAGCCACCACACTGAAGTATAAAATTCACTGAAGATCAGAAAACAAAAACTGACTTGGCTTGGATTACTCTTTTGCCAAAGTGGTTCTAAGTTGTATTTCAGTTTTGAAAAAGAAAAATGGGAAAAATGACTTTATATAAGTAAAACCTTCAAAATCACTTGACAAGTGTCAAAAAACAGAGACCAACCTTCCAGTATATCTAATACAAGGTTGATTTTTTTTCTTGTAGTTAAGGAGAAACTGCTGGCAAAATACAATCTCTCTGAACAAAACGAAGAGTCCCATCTATGTCACATTTAGGAGAAGCCAGCAGTTTGGGGACTGGCTGATCTTCCAAAGGAAAGGCACTGAAACAATGCTGTCCCATGAACCTTCAGGACTGGAGCACTAGGGCTGAGTTAACATCTGTCTGTGGGACTTCCTGGTAGTGCAGTGGATAAGAATCTCCCTGCCAGTGCAGAGGACACAAGTTTGATCCCCAGTCCAGGAAGATCCCACATGCCTCGGCAGCAAACTAAGCCCATGAGCCACAACTACAGAGCCTGTGCATGGCAATTACTAAAGCCCGTGCACCTAGAGCTCATGGTCTGCAACAAGAGAAGCATCACAGCAAGAAGCCCGTGCACCACAATAAAGAGCTGCGCCCACTTGCCACAGCTAGAGAAAGCCCCCTCAAAGCAAGAAGACCCAGCACAGCCAAAAGAAAAATAAATAGATTTGTAAAAATAAAATCTGTGTATGGTTTAGGACTAGAGCCAAGGATTCAGCCTTTCCCTTATATGAGATCAAGATAGGAATGTTTTTTTTAAAAATATGGAATCTGACCACATCCCATACCTATTGAATCCAAATCACTGGTGGTAACCAGAGACGTAGATATATACTTATAAATAGAAAACGAATAACTGATACATACATCAATATACATCTATATAAGTATATATACACATTTATCTACTGATATGTATACATGTATAGAGGTATATATAAAGTTATAGTTATGATATATCGATATATTCATCAGTCAAGCATTTCCTGTTAAAGTAAAGCAATGTGAAGCGGCTCTGAGTTTGTGCTATTTTTGAGACCACTGGAAACACTCTGAAGCAGAGCAAACCAAGATGAGGAAACATAAAAGAAGGCTACAGTCTCTGCAGACTCTTTTTGGACTCAGCAGAGTATTAACTAGCATGACTCCCCCTGTGTGTCCTCAAACCCAAGGTACTCTCTTCTGTTCTTATTTCCAGTTCTTTCTTTTTTCCTCCACAAATGGCCTGAATTATGAAGAAGGAAAATCCTCTCAGAACCTTTGGCCTCTCATTTATCCCTTAGAGGGAAGACATTAGCACATCATACACTTAGTCACTTACTTTGAGGTCAAAGTTCTTTTCATTATTGCAAAATGAGAGAGTCTTTAGATAAATTAGAGTAATTTAGCTTACTTATTCAATCTTTTACTAGACCAATCAGCTCATACTACTGGGCTCTTTGGGATAATCAGTCCTCTTAGAAGTTCAAATCTTTATGTTCAGACTGAATTTGCCCCATTTCCAGCCATCTCAACTCCCTAATTATCTGCTCATTTGTTATTTGACCCTGGAAACTCTTTAACTTATTTACCCTTTTAAAAGGATTTGACTCAGTAATATATGTAAGTGTTAAACCAAAATTAGATGGTTTTATTAAAAAATAACAACAAACCAAATCTCTTGTTTCTGCTGCTGCTGCTGCTGCTAATTCACTTCAGTCGTGTCCGACTCTGTGCGACCCCATAGATGGCAGCCCACCAGGCTCCCTCGTCCCTGGGATTCTCCAGGCAAGAACACTGGAGTGGGTTGCCATTTCCTTCTCCAATGCATGAAAGTGAAAAGGGAAAGTGAAGTCGCTCAGTCGTGTCTGACTCTTCCTGACCCCATGGACTGCAGCCCACCAGGCTCCTCCGTCCATGAGATTTTCCAGGCAAGAGTATTGGAGTGGGGTGCCATTGCCTTCTCTTGTCTCTACCCTCTCACAAATCCTCTGCTCAAAGGCTAAAACTTTTAACTGATTTTGGTTTTTCTTGGGTGTACTGCCATATCTATTTTTTAAAATATGATGACTGTATTAGTTTTGTAGGTCTGTTGTAACAAAGCCCACAAACTAGGTGGCTAGATATACAGAGATTCTTTCCTCCTAGTTTTGAAGCTTAGAAGTATGAAATCAAGGTGTTGTCAGGACACTGAAGGCTCTAAGGAAAAATATCCTTCTTCCAATCACATCACTCCAATGTCTGCAAATACATACAGCTGGAAAATGTATACCACCACCAATATTAAGATCTCTATCACTTAGAAAAATTCCCTTGTGCATGTTTGCACTCAATCCCTCCCACCCCCAGATAGAGAACACTACTTCCTTTCACTACAGATCAGGACTTCCCTTTCTAAAATTTAATATAAATGGAATTATACTAATTGTATTCTTTTGTGTCTGGCTTTTTTCCCTTGGTATAATATTTTTAAGATTCAACTGTGTTCTTACTATATCAGGAGTTTGCTCCATTATGTGGCTACATCACAATTTGTTTATTCATTTAGCTTATTAAAACTATTCTAAATAATGCTGCAAAGAACACTCATGCAAACCTTTGTATGGTTTCAGGTTTTCATTTATCTTGACTAGAAACTCGAAACTAGACTTATATTATATACCTTTTTTTAGTACAAAGTTGACAAACTCTTTTCCAAAGTTATTGCACCATTTTACAATCTAGTTAGTAAATATGAGAGTTCTAATTATTCCACCACCTTGCAAAAACTTGGTATTATCACTCTTTTAATTTTAGCCATTCTAAGGGGTGTGTAGTGATAAATCATTGTGAATTTCTTTTGCATTTCCCTGATGACTAATGATATTTAAAGTCTTTTCATATGCTCATTGCTCATTTAAAGATTTATTTTTGTGAAGTACCTGTTTAAACACATTTTTGCTCATTTTAAATAGGCTTACTGTTGAATTGTAAAAATGCTTCAAGTCATTTGGATATAGTTCTTTCCCATGTATATTACGCCCTAACATTGTGGGAATATATTCTAATGATAACTTCCTAAGAAAGAACAAATACTTCAGTTCTTATATGCCTAATATTTAACATTTTGACTGAGTACGGAATACTAATTTGCATACCATATTTATCTTCGAACTTGAACAGTGTCTTCCATCATTAGGGTTAGTGTTGAGAAAAATAAGGCTTCCCTCTCTGATTATTTTTCCCTTTTTAGATACATGGCTATTGATTTTCTTTTTTCCCCCTCTTTAGAAACTCTTTGGTTTGTTACTTTTCCTTCCTGGTATAAAGTTTTACTAATTTTCATGTGCTTTTTTTTCAATAACTGATCTAAGTCCTTGGTGAGTCCTGTCAACTTGAAGACATATGTTCCTTACTAATGGTTCCTTACTCTATGGTACCAGAGCATGGTCTCTGGTACCACACTACCACCATACTAGCTTCAGACCACTAGCATCGGTTTACTACTTAACCTGAGGGTTGGAGAAGGCAATGGCAACCCACTCCAGTACTCTTGCCTGGAAAATCCCATGGATGGAGGAGCCTGGTAGGCTGCGGTCCATGGGGTCCCTAAGAGTCGGACACGACTGAGCAACTTCACTTTCATTTTTCACTTTCATGCATTGGAGAAGGCAATGGCAACCTACTCCAGTGTTCTTGCCTGGAGAACCCCAGGGACGGCAGAGCCTGGTGGGCTGCCGTCTATGGTGTCGCATAGAGTCGGACACGACTGAAGCGACTTAGCCTTAGCCTTAGCCTTACTTAGTCAGTTAAGCAGAATAGCAAGGCACTAAATTATTACTATTATTAGTGACATTAGTATCTCTTAAATGGGTTTTTCTCTTTTTGGAATACCAATTATTGACATGCTGCATCCCTTGGGTTGATTTCTTATTTCTGTAAAATTTTTTCTCTTATATGTTCTGTGTTTCTGTTACACTTTCTAAACAATTTCATTGAGTTTTTCTTTCAATGCTAACATCAGTATATATGCTTTTAATTTTTAAGAGCTATTTTTAAGAGCTCTTGTTTGTCAGACTGTTCTTTTTCATTACATTTTGTTCTTGTTTTATGGATGCAGTTCTACTTGACTCTCTCTAGGAATGTATTTTCTGGAGAAGGAAACTGCAACCCACTCCTGTATTCTTGCCTGGAAATCCCATGGACAGAGGAGCCTGGTGGGCTATAGTTCATGGGGTCACAAGAGTCTGACATGACTTAGTAACTGAACCACACCACAGGAATATATATTAGAGTCAGGAGATCTGTTTGCTTTTTTTTTTTTCATTGCTTATTTTTTTTTTAAACCTTCTTTCATTTTATAAATTTTCTTGTATTCCAAAATAAATTTTAAAATTTGTTTACCTTGAACTTTCTTTATATTTTGCAAGCACTTGTCAAGTATGTAATAATTTATGATTTTCTTCTTATGCTTAATTATTGCAACATTAGAATTAGTAATAGTGAGCTCTGGATATACAATGGAACTTATTGACAGGTCTCATGACCTATACCCTTAATGCATATTCTATGTATGACCTACACTTCAAGTGCCCCTTTTTTCATATATTTTCTGATTCCAGAAATCTATTGGGGAAAGTACTATGTAAACGCATTTCTCATATTCCTTTTTGAGTTTACTCCTCTGTGTGTTTCTTCCTTCTCATTATAACGTAATCACAAGAGGGAAAAATTATAAACATATGAATTCATTATACTATAATATATTCTCTGATACCTGTCCTTTGTTGTTTGTTGGCTTGTTTGTAGAAGGTGGTGTTATTTTATTTAGATTTGTTAATGTTCAAATTCAGTAACGGTTTAAAGAATACAACAAACCACTTCCATTCAAGAGTGTGCAAACTGTCATAACTGCCTCATCTCCTTCTATACATGAACATATATTTTTCTTTTGCTAAACCATTTGCAAATTGGTGACATACATCTCGACATTTTAAAATACCTCAGAATGTGTCTTTCCAAAATGAAAACATTTTCCCATGTAACCACACCACCACCTCAGAAATAATCATTAATTCAAATACATTATCCCTTCTTCCAGATCATCATCAAATCTTTCCAGTTTTCACAAAAATATCTTCAACCAACTTTTATGTAATGCAAAAGGCTGTTATATCTCTTGAGAACCGCCAGCTCAGAACATTCTACCAGCTGCTCTGCTCTTTATGACACGTAATCCTTTGAAGGGTCTAGTCTGTATCCTTTGAAGGGTCTAGTCTGTATCCTTTCTAATATCTTCCTATGTATGTCTGCTTCAGTTTCCAGGAAGAAAAACTAGGGGCAACTTACTATTCTCCATCCTAAAATTTCCTATTGCTTTTCTTTCTTTTTTCCTTTTCTTTAAAAGTAAATTTTTCCAACTATTTTCCTCCTAGATGCTCACGGTAACTCCTTTGCCCTATCAAATTGCACTTTTTTTTAGGATCCTCATTTTTCTCTAAACTTGCTTTAAACATCGCCAAGTCACTCTTCACACTAGATTACTTGCAAATATTCTGAACCACAGTCTTGTTACCATTCCTCCTCCGAAATCAAGACCACCTCTGTGCATGTGCAGGTAAAGTGTTTTCTTTGTGTGAAAAAATTAGAGGCATGCTTAGATTTCATACACAAACAGGCAAATGGACACGTGCTTACACTCTATTTATGGATGAGTCATTTACCACATTATGTTTTAAATAAAAATTCTCTTTTGGTATCTAAAGTGTATTTGATTTATATTTCAAGTTAATATTTCTGAAAATGTCAGTGATCTAATAATTTAAATGGAACCCAGGGTAATTTTTTTGTTCAGTATCCTCAAAGGCACGTAAGAAAAGAAACAGAATCATATGCAGCATTAACAAACTGAAATCATTTTAAAAATATAGCATAATAACATGCAATAATAATATTTCTAACTTTAAGCATAGGAAAATGATATTATCTTACCCTGTAAATAAAATATACATCATAGATGACATTATAATAAATTAACTTGCAACTGATTATTTAAATAAAATTTATGATAAAAGATGTTGTTTTCCTTCTTTCCCTCACTCATAAAATATGAAAGTCAGTGGTGATGTAACTCAGTGCATTTTTAGAGACTTAATCTAATATGACTAATAATAAAATCTGATTTCAGAAATCAGATTTCAGTAATCTATTTTCCAATAGAAAATAAAATTGTTAAGGATAAAAAAATGATTGTGTTGAAGATACTTCTGAGAGACTGGTGGCTAGATAGAGCTATAAACTGTGATACTCTTTGGTTCATACATGCATTTTTAATTAGGTAAGTGAAATAATTTAGGGCCTAACAGGAATAACTTTATGACTACTAAGCCAATTCTCAGGGGAAATTTACAGTGGGATGGTCAGAGAATTTGACATCCTTCTCCCATTAACTATAATAAGTGTTTTGCATCTTTGTATCCTAGTAAAGCTTATCCTTTCATCTTTACTTTGGAACTCAAATATTCAGTGATTATAAGGATTTGGTGGGGTAAATAGCTGGTTAGTATCTGTGAAGTTAATCTGTAATGTTTACTTCTTTCTTTCAAATAAAGTTGATAGTCACACACTGTGGGATGAAACGGCAGCCCAGGGATTCAATTCACTGGCACTCAGATTCATCATCTGTTCTCTCGATTTAAAATTACTTTCTTAAATAATAAAAAAATGTACATACCAAAGATATCCAAGAATAAGAATATGTCTTTCATTTTTTTTTACCATAAGTAAATAGTAAACCTAGGTGTCAACAAGCAAAATACACGTAGAGCGACAAGAAAATCACAGCTTTTTACTAACGTGTAACCTGGAAGAAACAGCTGATCACTACCTTGAATGAAGTTCAAGCCTTCACTCTGCAGAGCCACACCGGAACTAGGTCTTTCTCCAGATTTGTTTAGCCACAGGCTCTGTCTTGTCTAACTTTTGAGCTAATTATGATAAAAATAAGCAAGATATACAAACCTGAGCCCAGGACGTGTCCATGGGGCCTCCTGCCAGATTTCCCCGTCTACCTGACTAGCCTGGGTTTCCTGCAAGGTCGTCTTGGGGCTGAGCCCTGGCTGAACATTCAGACCATTTGTGTGACACATTGCCAGAAAAGCCTCCTGGTCCCTGCCTCCACGACTTTATGTGATTCAACTCTACAGGCTTCCTGCTCTGAACCAAACACCAGGAATGCTCACCTCTCTTCAATGGTCACCCCTCCTAGAAATTCCTGTTACTGCAGTGCCCGCCCCCACCATGGATTGCAATGTCTACCTAAATCAAACTCTTTGAATATGTTTTTGGACCCTTTATCACTGGTGGAGATATAATCTTTACCCACATTGGATTCCAGAATCTAAGAATATTTTATTCTTTTTTTTTTCTTCCTCCCTTCAGGAAAAACCAGGATCTGGGGTCCACAGACCTCAAATTATCATGCCTTGGAACACTAGTTTTTATCCAGTGAAGGGTTGAGATGCATTTGAAAAAGATCTACATGGTGTCTTCACACCAGAAAAATGCATGCATGCACAGACCCTCATATTAAAGCGGGTTAACATATTCCCTAATGTCCTCCCAGGCTTAAGAAATCCTACTAAGGTATGTGTCTGTGTGTGTGTGCTTAGTCACTCAATCATCTCCAGCTCTTTGTGACCCTTTGGACTGTAGCCCCGCATGGGATTTCCCAAGCAAGAGTACTGGAGTGGGTTGCCATTTCCTTCTCCAATGCATGAAAGTGAAAGTGAAGTCGCTCAGTCATGTCCGACCCTCAGCGACCCCATGGACTGCAGCCTTCCAGGCTCCTTCATCCATGGGATTTCCCAGGCAAGAATACTGGAGTGGGCTGCTGTTTCCTCCTCCAAGGGATCTTTCCGACCCAGGGACTGAACCCATGGCTCTTGTGTCCCCTGCATCGCAGGTGGATTCTCTACCCACTGAGCCATGGAGGAAGCCCATGGTGTATTTATATTCTCAGCTGCACATGAACCCCTAATTTCAACTACTCTACATGTTTCAATGCAAGAAGACCCCAGCCCCCAAGCACTCTTACTTCATTTTTCTCAGGATAAGTTTAAAAATTAAATAAACTTTTACAAGAGTCAGAGATCTCTTATAATGTTTAATATAACAGCTTAATATACACCTATGATAAAACATTAGTCTTGTCCACACTTAGATATTATGAAGCAGTTGTACTCAATTCTTCCTATTTCTCTCCTGCATGATTTACATGCCTTTGCATTCAGCACTAGAGCTTCTTGCTAAATCACCCACCAGTTTTCAATGGCATCTATTTTTCATTTCTGCGTAACTTTTCAAAATACAGTACTTTCAATCCATATATGATGAAAACTATAACCCAAACCCAAAACAAACCAAAATATTAAGCTCCATTTTCATCCTGAAAATATGTATATGTGGCTTCCACGATAGAACCACTTGCTTTTTAAAGTGATCTTAATTCTTGTTTACAGGCATCAATACCTGCATTAGTGAGGTAATATCTTTAATTTTAAAAATGCGTATAATGCATCAGATTCTTGAGTGGAGAAATGAATTGTTTTTTGCCAAGCATGTTTACTTTGTATTTTGATATACAAATTAAAATTATTTTGTAAAAGCTCTAAGTGTGCTACACTTAGTTGCTCAGTTGTGTCTGACTCTTTGCGACCCCACGGACTGTAGCCTGCCAGGCTCCTCTGTCCATGGGGAATCTGCAGGCAAAGAATACTAGAGTGGATTGCCATGTCCTCCTCCAGAGGGTCTTACCAACTCAGGGATCCAACCCAGGTCTCTAGCCTTGCAGGTGGATTCTTTACCATCTGAGACTCCAGAAAAACCCCCAAAGCTCTATAAGAATATTTTTAAGAGCTTTAAAACTAGGCATCTTTCTTTTTTCTAAGGTATGATGTTTTTAGGGAAAAAAACAATGCCATAAGATAAAAACTTATATTGCATTGTAAAATTAAATTAAATTTTCCCCACTTCAAAGGTATAGTTAGGAAATTTGGAGTCAACATGCGCCCACTGCTATATTTAAAATGGATAATCAGCAGGACCTACTGTATAGCACAAAGAATTCTGTTCAATGTCCTGTGACAGCCTGGATGGGAGGGAAGTCTATGGGAGAATGGCATCATGTGCTTGTATGACCTGGTCGCTTTGCTGTACACCTGATACTCTCGCAACATTGTTAATGGGCCATACTTCAGTGTAAAATAAAAAGTTTAAGTAAATGAAAGTTGCCACTTCAAACATCCAACATACTTAGTTTCAAAAAGAAACTAAGCCTCTTAAGTATATTTCATGTAATGTCAATTTCTAATTCTTTTCTAGGGGCTTCTCTGGAGGCTCCATGGTAAAGAATCTCTGTGCCAAAGCAGGAGACACAGGTTCAATCCCTGGTCCAGGAAGATTCCCCACACTGTGGAGCAAGTAAGCCAGGCACCACAACACTTGAGCCTGGACCCTAGAGCCTGAGACTGCAACTCCTGAGCCCAGGAGCTGCAGCTACTCAAGCCCACGTCCTCTAGAGCCTGTGCTCTGCAACAAGAGAAGCCACTGCAATGAGAAGCCTGCCCACTACAGCAAAGAGTGGCCGTCACTTGTTGCAGCTAAAGAAAAGACCGTGGAGCCACAAAGACTCAGCACAGCCAAAAACAAATAAATTAATTTAATTATTTTTAAAAAAATTCTTCTATAAATCTTCACCTTTGAGAGCTACATTTGGAAAACTACATAAACATGCACTATAAGAGGACAGGTAGATAGACATAGACAGGTGAAAGCTGATAGACATATACAGATACTCTTCTCTCTAGTATTTCCCATAATGAGATATACTTTTCCCCTTTGTTCCTTTTTCCTCCCTCTCTCAGGTCACTTCTTTTCTGAATGCTTTTAGATATTTCTGGGGGTCTTATATCTAAGATACTTCAAAATGATTTATGAGGCAACTTATAATATTAAGATAGTAATTTCTCCTTAATTTTTATTGTCATAAAAGTTTAGAAAATAAAACAGAATTACTTGTGTTTTGTTCTAGATATTTTTTTCCTCCACCTATTCCAAGAAAAGAATGAGGCCAGCAGATAAGGTGAAAACAACCTCTCTTCCTTGAGCTTAGGCTTATTTAACGGAAGAGAGGTTGTTTTCACCTTATCTGCTGGCCTCATTCTCAGCAGACTGGTTCCAAACAGGAAAAGGAGTACGTCAAGGTTGTATATTGTCACCCTGCTTATTTAACTTCTATGCAGTGTATATCATGAGAAATGCTGGACGGAAGAAACCCAAGCTGGAATCAAGATTGCTGGGAGAAATATCAATAAACTCAGATATGCAGATGACACCACCCTTATGGCAGAAAGTGAAGAGGAACTAAAGAACCTCTTGATGAAAGTGAAAGAGGAGAGTGAAACAGTTGGCTTAAAGGTCAACATTCAGAAAACAAAGATCATGGCATCTGGTCCCATCACTTCATGGGAAATAGATGGGCAAACAGTAGAAACAGTGTCAGACTTTATTTTTTTGGGCTCCAAAATCACAGCAGATGGTGATTGCAGCCATGAAATTAAAAGACGCTTACTCCTTGGAAGAAAAGTTATGACCAACCTAGATAGCATATTCAAAAGCAGAGGAGGTATTACTTTGCTGACTAAGGTCCGTCTAGTCAAGGCTATGGTTTTTCCAGTGGTCATGTATGGATATGAGAGTTGGACTGTGAAGAAGGCTGAGCACGGAAGAATTGATGCTTTTGAACTGTGGTGTTAGAGAAGACTTTTGAGAGTCCCTTGGACTGCAAGGAGATCCATCCAGTCCATTCTGAAGGAGTTCAACCCTAGGATTTCTTTGGAAGGAATGATGCTAAAGCTGAAACTCCAGTACTTTGGCCACCTTATGGGAAGAGTTGACTCATTGGAAAAGACTCTGATGCTGAGAGGGATTGGGGGCAGGAGGAGAAGGGGACGACAGAGGATGAGATGGCTGGATGGCATCACTGACTCGATGGACGCAAGTCTGAGTGAACTCCGGGAGTCGGTGATGGACAAGGAGGCCTGGCGTGCTGCGATTCATGGGGTTGCAAAGAGTCTGATACGACTGAGTGACTGAACTGAACTGAACTGAGCTCATTGACTGTATTGTGCTGGGAGAGAGGATAGTAACCCCAAGAAGCACCCTCCCATTCCTGGGCCTCCCCCTCTGGAACACTCTTGTGCCCAAGAATGGACCGCCAGTCATGGAGGTGGCTGATTTCAAGGGCTCGTGAGGGTCTAGAACCAAACCATCTTTACTAAAGACCAGAGGAACTTTACCAAGTATCCCACTTTATGTCAGATCCTTTGGATCTTTGTGGAACCCCAGGGCAGGGACACGCCCAGTGACTTCATGGCGGTTTTAATGAATAAGAACTTGGCATTAAGTTAAATTTGACTTGAAGAAAACAAAGAAATATTTCATTTCATACACATCCAAGATTGTTGGGATACTTACCACACCTATTATCTAAATATCCATCCTTTTCTCTCAGAATATCATTATGAACTCTCTTTTTTATTTTCTATATCCCTTTAAAGAAAAGAAACAAAACTCTATAGTCTTACATTCCTTGATTTTTCATGTACCAGTACCTTCTCTCTCCCTCAAAATCTGTTGAGAACAATTATTTCATCCTCAGGACTTGCCTTAAAATCATGAGCAAAGCAGTGTATTTGTTGGATTCCATATCTAGTTTTTATCATGGTTGTACCATGGAATACACTGTTGAATAAACAGCGTCATATTTTCTGCTAATCTTTAAGTTCTAATTATTTTTAGCATCATGAAATGCAAAGTTGGTTACATAGAGACATAAATTCAAAATAATATAACAAGAAACATTTATTTTTACCTTACTTAATCTCTTTATGACCAACCTAGATAGTATATTCAAAAGCAGAGACATTACTTTGCCGACTAAGGTCCGTCTAGTCAAGGCTATGGTTTTTCCTGTGGTCATGTATGGATGTGAGAGTTGGACTGTGAAGAAGGCTGAGCGCAGAAGAATTGATGCTTTTGAACTGTGGTGTTGGAGAAGACTCTTGAGAGTCCCTTGGACTGCAAGGAGATCCAACCAGTCCATTCTGAGGGAGATCAACCCTGGGATTTCTTTGGAAGGAATGATGCTGAAACTGAAGCTCCAGTACTTTGGGCACCTTATGCGAAGAGTTGACTCATTGGAAAAGACCCTGATGCTGGGAGGGATTGGGGGCAGGAGGAGAAGGGGATGACCGAGGATGAGATGGCTGGATGGCATCACGGACTCAATGGACGTGAGGCTGGGTGAACTCTGGGAGTTGGTGATGGACAGGGAGGCCTGGCGTACTGCGATTCATGGGGTCGCAAAGAGTCGGACACGACTGAGTGACTGAACTGAACTGAACTGGAAAACAGCGATGAACGTGGGTCTTTGGTTTCATGGAGCTTACATTCGAGTTGTGTGGCGTGAGATACGCCAGTAAAACCCACATATGGAGAAGATCTTTTCAGATTGTGATGGGGATACCAAGAAAATAAACAGGATACTTAGGGTCACGCAATACAGACTGAGAAAAACAGTACTTTGCGTGTAAAGACAGTGGCGTTTAAGAGCTGCATGCATGACCAGCAGGAACCAGACAGCCACAGGTCTGAGGGCAGGGCATTCCAGGGAGAGGCAAGAGCTATGGCAATAGCGGGAAATCAGTTTGGTGTGTCTTTGGAATAGAGAAGAGGCTGGGGTTTCTGCTGTTGAGTGATTAAGAAGAGTTGCAGGGAGATGCTGTTAGAGAATAAGCAGGAGTCAGAGCTTATAGGGCCTGGTAATGAGAATGAATTGCATTCCAAGTGCCTTGGAAGGAAGCCTTGGAGAGTGTTCTATGAAGGCTCAAGATGATCTTTATGCAAAGGAACTATGGACCGTATCTGTAGTGCAACGTAATAATATAACCACAAAGCTCATTCTTGTTTTAGAGGCTCCCAGCCCTCCCTAAATCTCATCCACAGGCGTGCTCTGTTGCTCAGCCATACTTAACTCTTATGGACTGTAGCCTGCCAGGCTCCTCTATCCATGGAACTTTCCAGGCAAGAAATACTGGAATGGGTTGCCAGTTCCTATTCCAGAGGATGTTCCTGGAGTAGGAAGTATACAGGGATAGAACCTCTGTCTCTTTTGTCTCCTGAATTGGCAGGCGGGTTCTTTACCACTTGGGAAGTCCCAAATCCCATCCATGTTCCTCCTCAGTTTCACAGGATTCTAAGGCTCCTTCTTATTCTTACATGGCCCCAGCATATTTGAGGGAATTAGGAATGTTTAGCTGAGTGGTAATAATTAACAACGATCTTTGATCACACAAAGGATGCTGAGCAAAAAAGAGTTTGGATTTACTAAGTAAGAGGCAAGAGTTTGAACTGCAGACCTCAGTTTCTCACTCCTCCTTCCCTTCCCTTCTCACCCCAACCCCTTGGAGCATTACTGCGTTAAGAGTTTCCTGATAGATGAAAAGACAAAAGTCTGCCAAGGGTCAGTGTTTATGAATGACAGGGATAGTGGGTACCTCCTTCCATTCAAGTCCTAACATTCTTACCATCTCTTCCAAGAAACCTCTCCAAACAATTGTAGACTATTTGTTTGTGAATATATTTATTCCTTCACTTTTAAATTATGCTCCTAATGTGTTGTATCTCTGCCTGAATTATATTCAGATGGAGACTTGCTTTCCCACTAGCCTGAGAACATCTCGAAAGTAGGGGCTATGTTTTCTAGTTTATTACTTCCAACACAGTGCCTGTGTTATGGGTGGAGTTTTGTCCCTATTAAAGTCATATGTTGAAGTTGTAACTCCAGGTTATCTCGGAAAGAGATCCTGTTTGGAGGCAGGGCTGTTCAAGAGGTAATTAAGATAAAATGAGATCATATAGATGGGTGGGTCTCATCCAGCAAGACTTTTGTCCTTGTAAGAGGAGGAGATTAGGACACAGATATATGTGTTCCTGGAGGAATGATCTTGTGAGCACCGGAGAAGGAGAGAGGTCTCAGAAGAAACTAACCCTACTGACACCTCGATCTTGGATTTCCAGCCTCCAAAACTGTAAGAAAACAAAATTATGCCACCCAGTCTGTGGTCGTTTGTTAGGGCAGCCCTAGCAAAGTAGCACACGCCGACATGGTATATATGACTGGTCTCCTCTACTGAATTGCGAGCACCTCCAAGGCAGCAACTGTGAAGCTCTGTGCCCGAGGTACCTCGCACTAGGCTGTGCACCCAGTGAATGAATCTAAGCATGAACAGGAATGGCAGCCCCAGAGAGGGAGTGTGCTACCCAAGTTCACTCTGGGCTGGCCCAGCAGCCTGCCTCTTCCCGCTCTGACTTAGAGAAATCACAAGGGAGGGTCACCAGAGCCAGATTCGGGATAACAGGACCAAGGACACATGTAGGGAGCACTGCAAACAGTTACTGGAAGATCAAGTTCATTTAAGGGGACAAGTGATGAGCAAAACTCAGGCAGACTCATTCATGCTGAAGCAAGTGAGCCTGTGCCCACCTCATTATCAAGATCTGTCCCTCTCCTCACACCAGGCCTGTGCCTCCAACACCCACTTCCTAGCTTTCCCCAAAGGAAGAAAGAGTTATTCACCTGAGGGGGCAAGTCTGAGTCACTGACTGAGGCACCGTTAATAATGGACAGGCTTAGTGAAGTGAAGTGAAGTCGTGTCCGACTCTCTGTGACCCCTTGGACCACCAGGCTCCTCCGTCCATGCGATTTTCCAGGCAAGAATACTGGAGTAGGTTGCCATTTCCTTTTCCAGGAGATCTTCCCGACCCAGAGATTGAACCTGGGTCTC
Organism: Aepyceros melampus; assembly: GCA_006408695.1. Lineage (NCBI taxonomy): Eukaryota > Metazoa > Chordata > Mammalia > Artiodactyla > Bovidae > Aepyceros > Aepyceros melampus. The sequence goes on along the minus strand of SJXQ01001581.1, from coordinate 94,969 downwards.
TCGCATTGTAGGCAGACACTTTACCGTCTGAACCACCAGGGAAGTCATGGACAGGCTGGCTGAGCCTTAAAAAGGAGGCCCAGCTATGAGCATCTTTCTTGCCTGTCTTTACCTTTCGTGAGCCTCTGCTGGGAACCAGGTGTGTCATTTCCTCTGCAGGCAGGCTTGACTGTGCTGCTTGAAGTCACAGTCAAGGAGCAGGAGGGTGTTTGAGTAAGCTTTGAAGGCACGCATCAACCACATCCCAGATTTTCATCAGAGAGCCAGACTGTGTCATTAGTGACTGGCAGACATGTTCACATACACTGGGGAGTCGGATTCTTTTGTGGTACCCATTCCTTGTTCATCTTCAAGACATAGCGGGTGGGGGACTTCCGTGGGGGTCCAGGGGTTAAGAATCCACCTTCCAAAGAGGGGACACAGGTTCCAATCCTGGTCAGGGAACTAAGATGCCACATGCCCCAAGGTAACTAAGCCTGTACCCCACAATTAGCATGCCTAGGCACTCTAGAACCCATATGTCTCAATTAGAGAGAAGCTTGCATGCCACAGTGAGCATTCCCCATGCTGCAAGACTAAATGTTGCCAATAAATAAATATTAAAAAAACACACAGTGCGTGGGAGATGGACACAGTTCAGGTTCCTGTTCATATAAACCCTCTGTCTAGCTATCTTATCACCCTGCAGCCCCAAGCCCTCCCCCATCTCCCGAGCTCTGTACTGTTTGCAGAGAGACAGTTGGGCTACACGTCTGTGGGCGGTTTAAGATCCTGTGAATTACGCAGATTCTGGCTCTTATATCATCAATTATTCTGGTCCTTCATGTGGGCCTGCGTAGGCCGCATCGTGTGATTTCTGGTTCTCACCCTGCAGGGACTCTTAGCAGCCTGACCTTTAGAGTCACTTCTTCACTGAATTGCTTTTCTTAATTTGTAATTCAACCCCCCACACCTTTCTCTTCTCAACACCCATTCTGACTGGCACATGGATTCCAAGCTCACAGTTATATTCTCAAGTCCCCTTTCTGCCTCTCAAGTGTGAAGTTCATCAACTGAAAGAATAAATCAAGTGTGACTTTCCACCCTTTTAGTTTCCTAATCATTTTAAAGCACTGATTTATTTTCCAAATAATGAGGACTGTGCAATGTTCTAAAAGGGGGAACAAAGAGAAAAAAACTTACCTGGCTTTGAGCACTGATTTCACTTTCACTAAAAAAAATACACACATACATGCATCTTACATAAAGAATAATGTTTGTAATAGAAAAAATAGTTACTAGAGATAAAACAAGGAAAATAAAATATATGTGTATATCTGGATATAGATGCAATTTTATTTCACAGTCTACTGGCAGAAATAGCCTCCTGAGGTCAGCTGCTCTGAAGCATTCTGTTCCCATTCTAATAAAGATCCAGTGGCATTTATGCAGCAATATGCTGCCAGGTAATTCTGCGGCTGTTGCTTCATTTCTATAGTTCCCTGAAGCAGGAATAATGTCAGCTTCTCTACAAACCAGAATCTGGGAAAGGCAGGGCAGCCATGGATCGCTCCTCTCGAAATCATGGCGAGCCCAGGGCAGAGCAGGTCCTGTGAAATGCACGGGGTCCCCTTGCTTCATCCATCTCGAGGAGTCACTCCGTCCAGCTTGGAGGGTTCTGGAGCATATGTTCTGATCCATGATTTACTTCCCTCACCAATGAAGGTCTTTGCCAAATCACGGGATTAAATGTCTGCATCTATGTTGAATTATATCGTCATTCATTCTTTACCTGTAAATTTCTCTGTTGAAATATGCACATGTTAAATAACAGTGAGATGGATTATAATAGTGTTTATCTTCTAAGACCCCAGTGTGTCTCACAGCAGAATCTATATTTAGAAGTTATCTATAAGGCCACCCCCTTGGCTAAGGCACTGTTCACTCTGATAGCACTGTTTTATTTTTAGATTTTTTTTTTTTTAATGTAGACCATTCTTAAAGTCTTTATTCAATTTGTTACCCTATGGCTTCTGCTTCACGTTTTGGTTGTTTTAGCCAGGAAGCATATAGAATCTTAGCTCATTGACTAGGGATCCAAGCCACACATCCTCCACTGGAAGCTGACATCTTAACCACTGGACCGTCAGGGACGTCCCTCACTCTGATAGATTTTAATTGACAAATATTTGGGACTTTTCCATATATCTTAGAAGTTATTGATTTCTAATACAATTCCGTTTAATCAGAGGTTATATTCTGTAAGATATCTATTTCTAAATATTACTGAGATATACTTAATAGTCTCAAATGCAGTCTATCTTAGAAAAGTTCATATGCTCTAGAGTTTCTGGGTGTCATGTGGTATAACTGTCACTTATGTTAGTGTGGTTGATAGTGTTGGTCATAAATATATCCATACAGATTTTCTTTTAATTCATCAACTATTGAAGAAGAGTGCTAAAACTTTCATTATGATTATGGATATATCTATTTTTCTTTAATTATTTGCTTAATGTATTTTAAAATCTTTAATGATGACTCTGGATTTATATCTTTTCCCCTTTAATTCTAGAAGTTTTGTTTTATGTATTTTTAAGCTCTGTTTTTAGACATATATACACTTAATGATTCCTATATCTTCCCAACAAATTCACCCTTTTTTTTTTTTTTTTCAGTTTCCACTGTTATTCTTTATATTCCTGGCCATCAATTAGAAACCTCCTTAGTAATAATGGTTTCTGGTAAGAATCACCAATAGATGCTAAAACCAGTAGGTAAATGTGTGATGAGAAACAGGGTATTTTCAGGATCTAAATCTGCCAATAAGATATTTATTAAGTAAAGGCAAAATTGTAACTATAAAGGAGAAAACTGGCAGACACTACCTTAACTGAATGATCAAAGTTAATCACCAGAAATAAGACAAATAGGCACCATTTTCTTCCTAAGATTTTGTGGGAAAAAGGGCACAGTATCTCTCCTGTGGTACTCTGTAAGAAATGCGTCACCTGAGCTGGTCATGAGGAAACATCAGACAGGCCTAGTTTGAGAAACATTCTACCACAGAAAGCCTGTGATTTTCCCACATCTCAAGGTCAAAGAACAGAGGCTGAGGAACCGTTTCACATTAATGAAAAGTAAAGGGACATAAAAACTAAGTGCTACATTTAATGCTGAATTAAATTCTGAATGGAAAAAAAGTTATTTTTGCTGTAAAAAAGACCTTAGAGGGATGATTGGGAAAAGTTAAATAAGGTCTGTAGATTAGATAATAATATGGTAGCAATGTTAATTTCCTCATTTTGATCTTTGCATTCCTGTTTATGTAAGAGAATGTTCTGGTTTTGGGGAAATACACAATGAACTACTTAAATGTAAAAGAGAATCATTTATGCAGCATATTCTCAAGAGACTCAGGGAAAAAAGATCTGCAGACTACAGTGTGTGTGTCTGTGTTCAGATCTTTACACAAATAAAGAAAGAAAGGGAGAGGGAAGGTGAAGAAGACGGATGCAAAGAGAAAACAATTGAGAAATGTGCTCAGATATTAACATTTGGAGACTCTGGGCGCTGAGTGCAAAGAAATACTTTAAACTGTTTTGAGATTTTCCTGTACATCTGACATAATTTCAAAATAAACATTTTCAATACTTGTCTTAAAGTCTATTTTGTTTGATATTAATATAGTTACTTGAACTTTCTTAATCAATGTTTGCATGGTATGTTTTTGTTTCATCTTTTAACTTGTAAACTATCTCTGACTCTTTATTTAAAGTACTACACAACTGCAAATCATCTTGCATTTTTATTTAGTTTGCCCATCTCAGCCTTTTAATTGTAATGCTGAGTTAATATAGATTTAATATTATTATTCATATAGTTGGATTTAGGTCTACAATTTTCTTATTACTTTGCTATTTGTCCTTTCCTGCCTTCATTTGGGTTAATCAAATATTTTCAAGCATTTAATTTTAATCCCTCTATTGGCTTTTCAGTTACACTGCTTCATTTTTAAAATACTGGTTGCCTTAGGGATTCCAATATGCATCCTCAAGTTATTACAGTCTATTTAGAGTTAATGTCACTATATCCAGTTAAGTGAAAGAACCTTGCAACAGTAGAGTTCTATTTACCCATTCTCCTTTTTATGAAGTCACATGTCTTATATGTCTGCAATATATAAGTAGTAGTCTGTATTTTGCTCTAAATAGAATATGCATTTTAAATATATTAAGACAATTTTTTAAAATTTCATTTACGTTTACACATAAGCTTACCTCTCCTAGTACCTGTTATCTCTTTCTGTATATCTGTCAATTTCCTTTAACTTGATGAACTTTCTTCCCATTTCTTGTAACTCCAGTCTTCTATAGACAAACTACCTCAGTTTAAAAAATCTAAAAATGTCTTAATTTTGCCTTCAGTGTTCCTGGATATTTTTGCTAGATGAGCACTTTTAGGCTGACAGTTTCCCACTCCGCCCTTTAAAGATGTCATTTGATTGTCTGTTTTCCTGCCTTGATTTTAATGAGAAATCAGGCATCATTTACACCCTTTTCCTCTCTGTGTAGTTTTCTTTGGACTCATTCAATATTTCTCTTTAAATTTTGCTGGTTTGACTATAATATCTCTAAGCATCATTGTTTTTGTTTTTATCTTTTGGGGGGCTTTTTTTTGGCTTTTGGACGTTCTTAGATCTGTAAGTTTGTTTTCTACCAAACTGGGGAGACATTTTACCATTATTTATTCTATTATTATTATTTTTGTTGTTGTTTGGTCCCCTTATCTCTCCTCTATTTCTGGGACTCCTTTTATATGGATATTGATGTAATGGACTTGATGTTGTCTTACAAGTCACTGAAGCTTTGCCTTTCTTGTCTCTTTATTTCTCTGTCTTCATTTTAGATAGCTTTTATTATCATGTCTTCAGTTTCATTGATCTCTTCTGCTGTTTTCTCTGATCTGTTACTAAACCAAACCAATTAATTTTTCATTTAAGATATGATAGTTCTGTTTCTAAAATTTTCATTTGGTTCTTCTTTATAGTTTCTATTTGACTAGTGGAGATTGACTTATGATTATACATTCCTTTGAGTCCTCGAATATTTATAATAGCTGTTTTTTGTTGTTGCTAATTCTAATAGCTGGATCATCTTTGGGTCAGCTTCCAGGTTTGTGGCTGCATTTTCCAGCTTCTTTACTTAACTCAAAATATTTTAAATTATTATCGCGTACAGACAATATGAATACTACACGATTGCGACTGTATTTTGGTATCTTCTTCAGAGACTGTCGAGCTGCACTTTTTCCCTTCCAGAGAGGCAGCTGATTTCTTGTAGAAAAATCCCATCTGCAGCATCACGGCTCCCCATTTGCTGCAGCACCTCTTGCAAGGGTTAGCTCACTACCTCCCTGGATAAATCTAACTCTGCCTGTTAAAAACTGACAGCTTGGACTATTAAAATTTTCTCTGTGTTTACCCATAATGTGCTTTGTAATTTTACCCAAAAGCCACAGAGACAAGTATGTTGCCCTTCTCAATGATAGAAAAATTTTGCTGGGGAGGCTTTCATGGTTTTTTTTATCAGAATCTCAAAGCTCCCAGTATTGCTTAGTACTTCATAGTACATAGTTACCAGAGTCTTCTCTGGATTATCTGAGAGACTATAAACAGGGTTTAAGAGGAAAGACCATGTCTGGGTTCAAATCCTAGCCCTGCTCTGTGGCCTTGGACAAATCCCTCAACCTCTCTGTGCCTTAGTTTCTTCAGCTGCAAGGATAATAATATAACTTATCTACCTGTTAGACTGCTGTGAGGGTCAAGTCAATTGATACATGTAAAAGTAATTAACAGTGCCTTGTACACAGTAAGTGTTTGGTGAAGATCTGCTGTTATTAGAGACGAAATTTCCTTTGGAGCCATTCTGTTACATCATCACAAGTGGCTTGCTTATAATTTATCCCAATATGAAAATATTTTTTCAATTGTTGAAAACAAGCAGATAATCCACATTTTAAGGTGGAATCTAGGGCAGTAAGTGGAATAGGAGAGGGGAGTGGGAGAGAGAACAGATGGGGCAAGAGCAGAAAAGCTCCTTATAACCCATAAAAATGCAAAAATCAGAACGAAAGTTGGCCTCTAGTGGGTCCCAGACCTCCTAAGAAGCATCTGAGATGTGGTTGCATATTTTCCATTTGTGAGTCCCATTTCAGAGCTACTAAATCAGAGTCGCTGGGGTTGGCCCTGGAAATCCGCTTTATTTGACGCACCGTGGGGTCTCACAGAGTCGGACATGACTGAAGTGATTTAGCAGCAGCAGCAGCCCCCCTTCCCCCAGGCCCCAAGAAGATTCTTGAACATCTTGGCAGCACAAGTCATGAAGCACTGGGACACTTGGAAGATGATGATTAATTATAATATTAATAAATATAGTTACATAAGTGAATCTAATTAATTAGCAAACATAATTATTATATTAGTTTCGTATTAGTAGTATCAGTCATGCTAACGTAATATTTCATCATGTCATTAATACTAATGTAATACTATATTACTACTACCAGTAGTAACTATATTCTTAAATTATTATTATTAAGGATCATGTTGATATGAGCATAGTGATTTAAGCAGCACAGTGACCAGCAGCTCCCCTGATCTACGGATGGATACACAGAATGAGAAGGAAAAGTGTCCTGACTTGATTCACCCTGATAATAAGCGGCAAGGTCAGGCCAAAGATGTGTCTACTGACTTCACAGCTGGTGCTTTCAGGGACACACTTATCTGATGATTGTTTCTGTTGACTTAGAGACTGGGCCTCTATCATCTGCTTTAGAGGCTATTCTGACAAATGATCCGTCTTGATTTTGATGAGAGTCATTACCATCTCAGTTTATTTCTCTTTACAGTTGGTACAGTCCTGACCTTAAGGAACGAGGATGCTGTGAAGTGTAATTAATGTCAGCAGAGTCCGCAGGTGGAAGTTACTGCATTGAGGCCCGGCATTACCGCTGTTACAGTTTACCAGCCGCCAGGCTCAGGGCGCCTGCTGGGCTGTGTGTTAGGCTGCACTAGAAAGAACACGCAGAATAGCAAGCACATCGTTCTACTTGGAAACCCAACCTGACGTTAGGCTGGCCCATACCTGATATCTGAGCATCCCAGGGGGATTCAGAGGTTCTGACAGTTCCTAGAGAAATTTCGTTGAGAAACACTGGGATAGGAATGAGTTCCAGCTTCAGAAACAAGTGGTGATGACTTTGACTCCTTCCCTGGTGCTCAGATGGTAATCAGCTTGCAAAGCAGGAGACGATCTTGGGTTCGATCTTTAGGTCAAGAAGATTCCCTGGAGAAGAGAATGGCAATCTGGCCCAGTATTCTTGCCTGGAGAACTCCATGGACAGAGGAGCCTGGTGGGCTACAGTCCATGGGGTTACAAAGAGTTAGACATGACTGAGCGGCTAACACGTCGACTCCTTTGGCTTCTGGGCCTCCCTCTTACTAATACGCTACTGGAAACTGTTTTCACCTCCTCTCGGTGTAATGGAGAAACTGCCCAACTTTGGCAGAGTTGTTTAGAGGAGTAAATGAGGTAATATAAGCAAACTACTTTATATCGCATGTTATACCTAGTAAAAGCTGCCTAATGATGGATTCCAAAGAAAGAAATTAATGCAAAGATTCAGGAGAGAGAATAATGCTGAGAGAAAGAATAGCATAAAGAGCATATCCATTCTGCAAAGATCATACACCTGTATTGAAGCAACCAAGAATGTAACGTTTAACCGATGACATTTCAAGACAGAGTAAAGGCAGGTAGATGTTCATGAACTTACTCTTTTCTTACAGCAACACTCTGGTAGATGACCTCCGCTCTCTTTATTTTACCACTGTGTAATTGAAGTTCACAGGTAGATTTGAAGTCACACAAGTCACCAAGGGTAGAGGTGTGCTTGGACCAGTGTTCTCTCTTACACATGACACCTGCCTCTCATATCTACTCGGTGAACAGAACTGTGTGACCAGTGGTCGCATGTTGTGTTTTAATCCCAACATAAGGTTTTGTATTTGACAAAGTTACTTTCGAGAACTCCAGAAAGTAAAGAGTCATTTTGACATCCCAATGCTAATTTTATTTTTTTTCTTGTACTCTTGCAACGATTCTGCAAGGGACATAGGCATCATTATTCCCATTTTACTGACATGGAAACTGAGGCTCAGAGAACATTAAGATCAATATAAAATGCTTCTTGGGTGTTTATATTCATGTTTCTTGTTCTATTCCGAAATATGTGGTGTTGAGAACACTCTTGCAAATCCCTTGGACAGAAGGAGATCAAACCAGTCCATCCTAAAGGAAATCAACACTGAATATTCATTGGAAGGACTGATGCTGAGGCTAAAGCTTCAATACTTTGGCCACCTGATGCTTAGAGCAGACTCATTGGAAAAGACCCTGATACTGGGAAAGATTGAAGGCAAAAGGAGAAGGAGATGGCAGAGAATGAGATGGTTAGACAGCATCACTAACTCAATGGACACGAGTTTGCGCAAACTCAGGGACATAGTGAAGGACAGGGGAGCTTGGTGTGCTGCAGTCCTTGGGGTCGCAAAGCATCAGACATGATTGAGTGAACAAGAACAGATGTCATAATCTGAAGTCAGCATTCCCTAAGGGCTGTATATTAGTTGGCAGAGATGTAAACACAAACTCTTTTCTTTATCCCTCAAGGGTAGAAGCAGTCACTTTCTACCCAACCTGAAAGAGGCTCTGGCAGACAAATACTTCCTCTTCAAAGAGTCGTGGGAGCTCCCAGGTGGGATAATTTGTGTTTGAGATATTCAAATACCTTCAGTTTCCCTTGGCCCCCTGCTCTGTCCCTGAGCAGCAGCAGCATCAAGCCTGAGGCTGTGCAGCAAGTGAATAGCAGCTCCCTCCCTGTGTGCCTTGAGACTCAGGAATGGCCCAGGAAGTCCTGAGAAGGCTGATCCTGGAAGGCAGGCTCTGCTGAACCTGAGACTCAGTGAGTTACACCAACGTCCAGGATTTTATTCTGCCTTCTTCCACCTTGATTAATTTCATAGCTAATGACTCTCTGGACTTGGTGATGTACGATGCTCTGTCAGGGACAAAAAATAATTGAACTTTTACTAATTAAATAAAACATCTTCATGCAGTGAAAGGTTTTGCAAATGAATGTAACTCACATGAAATTATGTTGGCAGGAGAGTCCCAAGGAAAAATATTTTTAAAGATCACAGCGCTAAAAAAAAAAAAAAAGAGAGAGAGAGACCAAGTGGAGGAGACAGGGCGGGAGATTTTAAAAGGCACAGAGAGAAAAGAAGGACACACAGATATTGAAAGAGATCAAGAAATCTACGTAGAGAAACAGGCTCAGCTTGAGACATTCAAGCCCAAAAGACTAACAAGCGAGATAACAAAGTCAGACATATATAATGGTACAATAGAGGTGTTCAATAATATTGTGCAGACATTTTTGAGTACCTGTCTCAAATAATGATAGCTGCTAAAGATGTGTTTATTCAACAAATGTACATATTGAGCACCTTCTCTGTGTAAGGGACTGTGCTAGAACCTGGGGACTTAATAAGGAAAAGGCATGCAAAGCCTCCTCTCTGAAGTCTAATTAGAAAGATATGCTTCAGACAAGAAGAATAGAAATAAATACGCATATACCACAGGGAACGCTTCTCAATACACTGTAATGACCTATATGGGGAAAGAATCCTAAGAAGAGTGGATTTATGTGTAAGTATGACTGATTCACTTTACTGTACAATAGGAACTAATGCAACATTGTAAATCACCTATACCCCAATAAAAACTGTGAAAGAAGAAAGAAATGTCCAATTTCAATGCTACAGTTTCAGAGGTGGATAAACCCCTGGGTGCAGAGAGGATTGGATGATATGAAGGTGTGACAGAAGTAACCACGGCTTGTTGGGGAAACAGAAGTGTACAATCTATTTTTCTCTTCATATAGTTTGAAGGTTCAGAGAAGTGGAGGGCTTTGACAAATCTCGCAGAGCAAAAGTATCTAGAACAGACATCTATTGCATAACTGGAAGTTAAGCAAATTAACATCTTTTTATTTCAAAATTAAACAACTACAGAATAGTTCAAACATATAGAAAAGTATAGGAATGGATAGGATGGCCACCCCCATGCCCACCGCTGACTACCCTATTTTGTAAGTCTAAATTTTAACTACGTAGAAAGAAAAAGATAAACTGAGGGCTTTGCATGTAGACTTGAATTACCCTTTGATCTTTCTGACTCTTTTTTGATCGCTCAGAATGCAAATGTCACACCCCTTTTACAGGAGGTAACTGAGATTCAAAAGATTAGAGAGCTTTCCCAAGTGCGACAGGCTTTAAGTGGTACGGTCCAGAATTTCCACCTAGGGCTGTTTAATTCCATGTTCTTTCTGATGTGCCATACAAGCTCAAGGACAAAAAGCAAAGAATCAAGAACCTTCCACACTCTGACATTTGGAACTAAGATGCCAGAATCCTTCTCCTTTCTCTTCTGTCCTTCTCCCTGTCTCGTTCTTTTCCTTGGCTAGATGATTAGGAGGTTTATTTTTGTTCCTTAAGGATTATTCGCATGTTCACTCCCACCTCATCTCAGGTCTAAGGAATGTTGGCAGGATAAGCAGCACACCTGCTTCTCCATTTCCACGTCTTCCCTTCCTGTTCACATCAGCATCTGAGGCTGCCATACTTTGTTAACTTGCTGCCATGATCCTTAACAGAAGGCAATATGCTGCAAATGCCCCGCTGTTGCTATGGTGACCATGATGTCATAAGGTGACACTACGTGTTCGGGTAAGTGTGATGATGAATTCTTTTTAATCTGGGATATTAACTTTGCAAAAATTTGGAAAGCTAGCTGTTAAAGCAGAAAGGAAACCGAGTTATGCGGAAGCCCAACATGAGTGCATATTTTTCTTCTTAGTAATCAAGTTGGACTTGACAGCCTCCATATGGTCTTTCCCTGCTCTAAGACTTTATAATTATGGGGAAAAATGAATAATTGCTTCTCTCAGAAAGAAGCAGCATCATTGGCCTAAGGTTGTGAGGTTATGATTTAAATAGAACTCTGAGCTAAAGAGAAGGGTGATCTTCTGGAAAAATTTAAAAGATCTGGGCTCACTTCCATTGAGCATCTGTGAAGCCTTCCTTTCTCCTAGCCTCAGTCCCACCATCTGTTAAATAGGAATGAAAGCATGGAGCTTTCTTTAAAGATTGAATAAGAAAACATGTTCAAAGCTCTTGGCACATAGTGATTCTACTTAAATATTATTTTCTTAGCTTTAAATACTTGCAAGGATATGTCATTTCAAGCATGAACTCAGGCAAGTCATTCAATTTCTTTTGGGCATAATAATTATATTATCATTTATAAAAATGAATAGGGTTGGAAAAAATGAATGTAGAACAGACACAGAAGTAGATGAAAACGATGGATACGATGGGGAAAGATGAAAGATGGGTATGACTTTATTCAAATCCTTCTAGTGCTAGACTTCAGAATCTAAAACAAATGATTCCACAAAAAGAAAAGATGTCCATGCACACATTTTTCTTTTAAGTATGCAGTGAAATCCAATTATTGCCAAATATGGCAAGTGATAAATAAAGCAAAATATGTAAGCCTTCTTAGTGAGCATTGGTGTGTGGCATTATACCCATAGGAGGTGGTCTGAGATTTCAAACTAACTGACACAGGTGGGTAGACAGGGGATATTGGACCTGAATGAAGGTAAATTACAGGGAAAGGCATGAAAGCCATTCTCAACTCTTTGGAGGTATTTTATATCCTAAAGGGAGAAGACTTGTTTGGCCCTACAAGTCAAGAACAGGCTCACTGGATAGGAGTCTGGACTTAGGTAGAACTTTCATACAATCAGATTTTCCAGGACTTAGGGAGGTGTGACACACTAGGGGAAGGTGAGCACTGGCAGAAGATGTGATTGGGAAAAATGGGCTAGATGCCTGCAAGGCGGGTGGTCAGTTCCGATCTTATTACTCTGGATGGGTAGTTTGCCTCTGCCCTAGAGAACAAGAGTCTGCCTGCAATGCAGAAGACCCAGGATCGATCCCTGGGTTGGGAAGGTCCCCTGGAGAAGGAAATGACAACCCACTCCAGTATTCTTGCCTGGAGAATCCCGTGGACAAAGGAGTTTGACAGGCTACAGTCCATGGGGTCGCAAGACTCAGACACAACTTAGCGACTAAGCCACCACCACCTAGAGAACACAGTCTGAAATTGACACACACCAGGAAAAAAGTTTGCAATGGAAATTTGTGTGAATGCAAAATCTGTCTCCCCCCAGATTCAATTCAACTGCTAAGGTTTTTATATCTTTGGGCATCTTCAAGAAGTGGGATATCTGGTTGACTATGAGAGACAATTGTTACTTATGAGTGATGAAGGGGATACTCAGGGTATTAGCTGGACAGTGCAAAAACAAAAAGTAATGTATCCTTGATTATAAGTAGGTCCACATGAATTCACCACCTAGCTGTAATTTTGTAAGACTCTGTCTGATCTGTCTGTAGATACTCAAAAGTACCATGGTGATATTGGGGCCTAAAAAGGGTGAGATCTAAACAAAAGGAAACCATTCTAAAATGAATCATCACAAGTACCTTGGTAGAGGATGATGAGCTTCACAAAAGGGGTTTGGGGTAGAGAATAATATTGGCCAGATATGGCTGGATGGAAATTTCATGCCTCATCAGTCATAGATTTTTTCATCTATGAAGTACTCTAGGCAAATTGGAAGTGATCAAACAGGAGATGGCAAGAGTGAACATCAACATTCTAGGAATCAGCAAACTAAAATGGACTGGAATGGGTGAATTTAATCAGATGACCATTTTACCTACTAATGTGGCCAGGAATCCCTTAGAAGAAATGGAGTAGCCATCATGGTCAACAAAAGAGTCTGAAATGCAGTACTTGGATGTAATCTCAAAAATAACAGAATGATCTCTGTTTATTTCCAAGGCAAACCATTCAGTATCACAGTAACCCAAGTCTATTCCCCAACCAGTAACGCTGAAGAAGCTCAAGTTGAATGGTTCTATGAAGACCTACAAGATCTTTTAGAACTAACCCCCCAAAAAGATGTCCTTTTCATTATAGAGGACTGGAATGCAAAAGTAGGAAGTCAAGAAACACCTGGAGTAACAGGCAAATTTGGCCTTGGAATACAGAATGAAGCAGGCAAGGGCTAATAGAGTTTTGCCAAGAAAACACACTGGTCATAGCAAACACTCTCTTCCAACAACACAAGCAAAGACTCTACACATGGACATCACCAGATGGTCAACACTGAAGACAGATTGATTATATTCTTTGCAGCCAAAGATGGAGAAGCCTATACAGTCAGCAAAAACAAGACTGGGGGCTGACTGTGGCTCAGATCATGAACTCCTGATTGCCAAATTCAGACTTAAATTGAAGAAAGTGGGGAAAACCACTAGACCATTCAGATATGACCTAAAGGAAATCCCTTATGACTATACAGTGGAAGTGAGAAATAGATTTAAGGGACTAGATCTGATAGACAGAGTGCCTGATGAACTGTGGACAGAGGTTCATGACATTGTACAGGAGACAGAGATCAAGACCATCCCCATGGAAAAGAAATGCAAAAAAGCAAAATGACTATCTGAGGAGGCCTTACAAATAGCTGTGAAAAGAAGAAGAGAAGTGAAAAGCAAAGGAGAAAAGGAAAGATATAAGCATCTGAATGCAGAGTTTCAAAGAATAGCAAGGAGAGATAAGAAAGCCTTCCTCAGCGATCAATGCAAAGAAATAGAGGAAAACAGAATGGGAAAGACTAGAGATCTCTTCAAGAAAATTAGATATACCAAGGGAACATTTCATGCAAAGATGGGCTCGATAAAGGACAGAATTGGTATGGACCTAACAGAAGCAGAAGATATTAAGAAGAGGTGGCAAGAATACACAGAAGAACTGTACAAAATAGATAATCATGACCAAGATAATCATGATGGTGTGATCACTCACCCAGAGCCAGACATCCTAGAATGTGAAGTCAAGTGGGCTTTAGAAAGCATCACTACGACCAAAGCTAGTGGAGATGATGGAATTCCAGTTGAGCTGTTTCAAATCCTGAAAGATGATGCTATGAAAGTGCTGCACTCAGTATGCCAGCACATTTGGAAAACTCAGCAGTGGCCACAGGACTGGAAAAGGTCAATTTTCATTCCAATCGCAAAGAAAGGCAATGCCAAAGAATGCTCAAACTACCACACAATTACACTCATCTTATACTCTAGTAAAGTAATGCTCAAAATTCTCCAAGCCAGGCTTCAGGAGTATGTGAACAGTGAACTTCCAGATGTTCAAGCTGGTTTTAGAAAAGGCAGAGGAATCAGAGATCAAATTGCCATCATCCGCTGAATCATTGAAAAAGCAAGAGAGTTCCAGAAAAACATCTACTTCTGGTTTATTGACTATGCCAAAGTCTTTGACTGTATGGATCACAAGAAACTGTGGAAAATTCTGAAAGAGATGGGAATACCAGATCACCTGACCTGCCTCCTGAGAAACCTATATGCAGGTCAGGAAGCAGTTCCAGGTCAGTTAGAACTGGACATGGAATTTCCAAATAGGAAAAGGAGTATGTCAAGGCTGTATATTGTCACCCTGCTTATTTAACTTCTATGCAGAGTACATCATGAGAAACGCTGGACTGGAAGAAGCCCAAGCTGGAATGAAGATTGCCAGGAGAAATATCAATCACCTCAGATATGCAGATGACACCACCCTTATGGCAGAAAGTGAAGAGGAGCTAAAAAGCCTCTTGCTGAAAGTGAGAGAGGAGAGTGAAAAAGTTGGCTTAAAGCTCAACATTCAGAAAACAAAGATCATGGCATCTGGTCCCATCACCTCATGGGAACTAGATGGGGAAACAGTGGAAACAGTGCCAGACTTTATTTTTCTGAGCTCCAAAATCACTGTGGATGGTGTTTGCAGTCATGAAATTAAAAGATGCTTACTCTTGGAAGAAAAGTTATGACTAACCTAGATAGTATATTGCAAAGCAGAGA
>SJXQ01001581.1:18670-79781 GCA_006408695.1 Aepyceros melampus | reverse complement strand
TGGCAGTGTAACATGTGTGATATCATAAGTGAAACGAATCGCCAGGCCAGGTTTGATGCAGGATGCAGGATGCTTGGGACTGATGCACGGGGATAATCCAGAGAGAGGGTGTGGGGTGGGAGGGGGGAGGTGGGGGTCAGGACTGGGAGTTCATGTACACTCATGGCTGATTCATGTCGATGTGTAGCAAAACGAATACAGTATTGTAAAGTAAAACAAACTAAAAAATAAAAATTAATTAAAGAAAATAAATAAATAAATTTACACACATAGAAAAAAGAAAAGAAAAGAAAAGCAGAGATATTACTCTGCCAAAAAAGGTCCATCTAGCCAAGACTATGGTTTTTTCCAGTGGTCATGTATGGATGTGAGAGTTGGACTGTGAAGAAAGCTGAGCACTGAAGAATTAATGCTTTTGAGCTGTGGTGTTTGAGAAGACTCTTGAGAGTGCCTTGGACTGCAAGGAGATCCAATTAGTCCATTCTGAAGGAGATCAGTCCTGGGTGTTTATTGGAAGGACAGATGCTGAAGCTGAAGCTCCAGTACTTTGGCCACCTCATGTGAAGTGTTGACTCACTGGAAAAGACCCTGATGCTGGGATGGATTGGGGGCAAGAGGAGAAGGGGATGACAGAGGATGAGATGGTTGGATGGCATCACTGACGCAATGGACATTAGTTTGGGTGAACTCCGGGAGATGGTGATGGACAGGGAGGCCTGGAGTGCTGTGATTCATGAGTTCGCAAAGAGTCGGACATGACAGAGTGACTGAACTGAACTGAAGTACTCTAACATGGTTTTAAAATGTTATAGGTAGTCACTATAAAAATAAGCACAGCATTCACTCATCATCTGAACCCACAGGGCAGGGTACACTGATGGATAGATACAGGATAGGCACTGTAGAGCATCAGAAGCTCTATTATGGCCACTCAATTTGGGGTGACCGAGACACTTCAGCCCAAGTCTCCATGAGGTGCATATCACTTTCAAGGCTCCGAACTACAGTCAGCCTGGTACGAACCAAATTTGGCACCGGTATATGACCTTGAGCCAAGTATTTCCTACGTGGCTCTGCCTGTTGCCATCTAGTAGGAAGCACTGAATAGGGTTGACAAGTTACTGGATTAGTCCAGGGACCAAACTCACTTCCCTCTGCTCCATGACCACTCTTGCTGGCTCTCTGACCTGTGAATCTTTATGGCCCTTCGTCCCTCCTATTTCTTTCACTGACTCTTGCAAAGTCTAATTCATTCTGCCTGTTTCTGGTCAGCATTCATTCACACAACAGACACATACCAAGCATTGAACTAGGCTGGCAAACTTTTTCTGAAAAAGTCCAGAAGGTTCATGTTTTAGGGTTGGAGAGTCACACAGTATCTGTGAACTTTTCAGCTCTGCCATTATAGTGAAAAAGCAGCCACAGACGATACATAAACCATCAGAGCAGGCTATGTTCCAGCAAGACTTTATTTTCAAAACAGGTAGAGGGACAGATTTGGCTTATGAGCTGTAGTTTGAAGGTATCTGAGCTAGATGCTGGGCATTACAAGATGAATAAAATCTGGTATTTGATATCAGAGTTCAAAAAGCTCTAGCTTATTCTCTTTTATGTGAGGCCAATGAGATTGTGTTATTTTCCAATGCATATGTATTCTCTTTAAAGTTGAGTTGTAATTGATAACATTTTACAGTTTCAGGTGTATAACATAATGACTCAATATTTATATAGATTTCAAAATGAATACCACAAGCAGTCTAGTTTCACACTGCAACAGCAGAGTTGACAAAGATCTTACAACCCACAAAGCCTACAGTATTTACTATGTAATCCTTTGTAGAAAGTTGCAGACCTCTGATTTAGAATAATAAAATGGGTTTATTGAATAACAATTAAGAACTAGGAATTAAGAGTGAGACAGACACCAGTTCAAATCCAAATGCTATTAATAACAACAAAAATAACCAAGTGTCAACTATGTAATAAGCATTTTACTAGTAATTTTTTAAAATTGTATTTAATGTGCTAATCACAGCAATTATATAACATAGTAATTATGGTTGTACTCAATTTACAAACTCAGAGGTAGCTTACCTAAGCTGCACTCCTATCAGAATACAAGAATTCAAACCTAGCTCTATGTGCTCCAAAGCTCAAGCTTCATTAATCTGGATCATGAAGGCTGAAAAGGAAATTTGCCAGATTGGGGGAAGAGCATTTGAAGGCAGAGAGAACAGCTTCTGCAAACTCATGGAACCACAAGAGCGTGTCCCAGGAAAGAAAGGGGAAGGCCTTCAGAGGAAGGAGATTGAACTGGGAAGGACAATGGGCTGGTTTATAATGAGCCGTGAATGCCAGGGGTGAGTTGATCCTTGTGGTTTCTTTAGCCTGGGCTGGTTGATGCGGGCAAGCTACATAGCTGTGGTAGAGAGGTGGGGACGTGGGTTTCTCCCACTGATTAGATGTCTTCATTGTGTTATGACATCCTCCAGTGTGTTAGTGGGGACTAGCTGGGACACAAGCTGCCTAGTTCATTCTTCTGCTCCTTTGTTGGAGTGAACACTATCTCATCCTTTTGTGGATGCTGCCTTTATGCAAATGCTCACCTCTGATATTTACTCACAAAAATTAGACAGTCAAAAAGTTACCTTGTAGGCTTACTATGGAATTGGAGGACTGGCTCATTTCTGAGGTGCCAGGACATGTTAATTTTTTTAAAAATAAGCACAGGAAAGCAGCCTACTCACTTCAAGGGCAGAGCTGGGTGGTGCTTCAAAAGGTCTTAGCTTTAAGCTTCTGTTCATGACCCAGAGCAGTCACTGTCAGACAGGACCAGTCTGCATCTTTGGGTCCAGAAAAGGAGACTGCAGCCCTGAGAAGGGAATGGTCTGCCCTGGGGCAGAGAACTGGTTTGTGCCAGGAAGGCTGTGTGATCTGGGTTCTGGATGGATTTAGCTGGGCAGATGATCTGAATATGCTTGATAAACAATTCAGTGGCACAGATAAACTCCTAGACTTTGGCAGAATAGTGAAAGGATGTGGCTTTTTCTGAAAATCATGCTTAATGAAAGGATCAGCCAGCTCCATAGAGGAAGTTCAGTCCTTAGCGCCACAAGGAAAGGCAGATTCCAATTCAAAATACGGAAATACTCTCTGTGAATTAGAAAGAGAGTTGAATGATCTTAGTCAGAGTCCCTGAGAGCTTGCTCATCATTTTACTCCCCCCACCCCCAAGGAAAATCCTCTGACTAAAGAGAACAGCATGTGCTCATAGGAATCTCGGGACGTGCAGCTTAAAATGCATTTTAAAAGCAGAGAATTCTTTTGAAGTCTCCTGTCTCATGGCAAAATGCCATACACACCTTTAAATTACATCCAACAACATGTCCCTTTTTTTGTTTTAATATAGCCTTTGAAATACTTATTATCTCGTAAAATTGATCGTTGGTTTACCCCTGGAGGTATAGATACTCTAATCAGAGAAGCAGTATCTGATATCATGTAATAATTATGATATCATAACATCTCAGAGTTGAAAGAGATTCATGAAATCACCGTTCTGAATACTACCCAGTGCAGAATATTTGAGTGCATGTTAATATAAGGAGTCTGATGCTCCTGAGACTCTAGGAGCTCAGACTTCAGGAATCTTTACACCAGCACATTACCCATCCCACTGTAGTAATTAGTGTGGTATGCATTTCGAATATTTTATAGTATTATAAAAATACTACATAGTATTAGGTATTTATTGTATTAAATGTTATGATATTATATACTTAGTCATATAATATTATATTTATTGTGTAAATTACTGTGCAGTATTATATATTTATAGTCATATACTACATGCACTATATAATGCTATTATATGTACAGCCCACCAGGCTCCTCTGTCCATGGAGTTCTCCAGGCAAGAATACTGGAGTGGGTAGTAATTCCCTTCTCCAGGGGATCTTCCAGACCCAGGGATTGAACCACCAGGGAAGCCCATATGTTTATGGTAATAAATATTATATGGTATTATATATGTATTGTAATATAATATTATATTTATTGTATAAGATACTATATGCTGCTGCTCCTGCTAAGTCACCTCAGTCGTGTCTGACTCTGTGTGACCCTATAGACGGCAGCCCACCATTCTCCGCTGTCCCTGGGATTCTCCAGGCAAGAACACTGGAGTGGGTGCCATTTCCTTCTCCAATGCATGAAAGTGAAAAGGGAAAGTGAAGTCGCTAGGTCGTCTCCGACCCTTCGCGACCTCATGGACTGCAGCCCACCAGGCTCCTCCGACCATGGGATTTTCCAGGCAAGAGTACTGGAGTGGGTTGCCATTGCCTTCTCCGATAAGATACTATATATCATTATATATTTATGGCCATATATGATAAAGTACTCTACAGTGCTATTATATATATCCAACCAGTCCATACTAAAGGAGATCAATCTTGAGTGTTTATTGGAAGGACTGATGCTGAAGCTGAAACTCCAATGCTTTGGCTACCTGATGTGAAGAACTGACTCATTTGAAAAGACTCTCATGTTGGGAAGGATTGAAGGCAGGAGGAGAAGGGGACGACGGAGGATGAGATGGCTGGATGGCATCACCGACTCAGTGGATATGAGTTTGAGTAAACTCTAGGAGTTGGTGATGGACAGGGAGGCCTGGCGTGCTGCAGTCCACGGGCTCGCAAAGAGTCAGACACGACTGAGCGACTGAACTGAATTGAACTGAACACACATACAAACATATGTATGTTTCCTAACAGAAACGATACTTTAGATTATAGACTTTGGAGTCAGGGAGACCTGGTTTCATATTCTCACTCTTTTGTCTATTTTTTATTTTTAAAATTTTTAAATTTATTTACCTTATAATACTGTATTGTTTTTGCCATACATCAACATGAATCCGCCAGGGGTGTACATAAGTTCCCACTCCTGAACCTCCCTCCCACCTCCCTCCCCATACCATCCCTCTGGGTTATCCCAGTGCACTAGTCACAAGCATCCTGTATCCTGCATCGAACCTAGACGGGCGATTCGTTTCTTATATGATATAATTTGTGTCTCACTGCCATTCTCCCAAATCATCCCACCCTCTCCCTTTCCTACAGAATCAAAAAGTCTGTTCTGTACATCTGCGTCTCTTTCCCTGTCTCGCATACATGGTTATCGTTACCATCTTTCTAAATTCCATATATATGTTTAGAATACTGTATTGGTGCTGCGATCCAAAAGTCTACAAGCAATAAATGCTGGAGAGGGTGTGGAGAAAAGGGAACCCTCTTCCACTGTTGGTGGGAATGCAAAGTAGTACAGTCACTCTTTTATGTTTTAATAAACTTTTTATTTTGTATTAGCGTATAGCCGATTATCAATATTGTGATAGTTTCTGGTAGACAGAAAAGGGAGTTAGCTATACCTATACAAATATCTACTCTCTCCCAAACTCTTTCCCATCTAGACAAAACATTGAGCAGAGTTCTCTGTGCTATACAGTAAGTTCTTGTTGGTTATCCATTTTAAACATAGCAGAGCATTCATGGTGACATCACTTTTTAATGCTTCGATGTTGACTCTTCCTGTCATTGTAAAAGAGAACTCATCAAATCCTTACTCTTTGTAGCTGGTTAGCTCTTTAACTTCAGGCATATTTTCTAATCCTGCTAAGTCTCAGTTTTCTTATTATAGAATAGGAATGAAAAGATCTTCCTGCCAGAGTTGGCATAAGCATTCAAAGAAGAAAGGGACATACATCTCTGATCACACAGACTGAAATATGTTAATGTAATGTGTAGAAAATGGTAGCTAGTGTGTTTGTGCGTGTGCGTGAGTGCACACACACACACACACACACACACACACACAATCAGCTTAATAAAAATGTGGGGCCTGAACAGAGTTGAGTCATGTGCTGAGAACAGAGGGGTTTATGGATTCCAAGGCTAAGATGTAAACCGAAAGAACAGTCCACTGACAACATTTGTTCCTTTACTTCTTTGGCTCCAGGAAGCTCCAGAGACACAAGAATTTCTGGAACTGAAGCTCTGCAAAGCTGAGAGTCTGCGTTTCTCCTCCCGCGCTCAGACGTATGCACTGCATGCCCAGACACAACAGATGGCCGGTTCCCTGAGCACAAACCGGCTCTGGAGAAAGGCACTGGGCAGAGCAGAGGAGAAAGAGCATCTCCACACCCGCGTCCCCCGCTCCCTGAAGAAAAGGTTCCTTTACTTCTCTTCCTTGACAACAAGGAGCCAGCTAGACTCTGGGGGCGCCCTCTACACCTAATCAGTAGCACTGATATTATTCCAAGTTTCTTCTCGGAAATGTTCGCTCCCCAGCCCCACAAGAAAGCTACAGATTAAGGAGATAGATCTAATGATTTATTTTTCCCTGGGAGAAGGATGGTGGTTGGGGGTGCTGAATTACAGAAAACCCTTATCCACTGAAGACAGTGGGTACTTCGGCTAAGCCAGTGGGCTCGTGTGCACGCAGTCCAGCTCCCCAGAATCACACAGCATGCTCTAACTCATCAAAGTATAGGGGGAAAAAAAAACACCTTTACTACCAATAAACTTGGTGAAATTTATTACTAGGAGCTATATTCCATATGCTGAATGTACATATAAAATACAACTCTATTTATAAAATCTTTTTCCTGCTCCTTTTCCCAAAATAGTCTACTTCTCAAACTGAGCAGATGGGGGTCTCTTTTCCCCGTTTTGGCAGCTCTGAAACCCTGAGGAATTTCAAGGTGTCTGTATATAGGGTACTTGTTGTATGAGTGTTCATTACTTGAATTCAGGTAGTCATGGCTGTGCAAAAGTCTCAAAAATATTCAAAAAGCTGATTGTTACGAATTTAGTCTCCACTCAGGTATTTACCCTGTTTTCTCCCATCTTGTGAAAATAATTTTTTGTTGTTTAGGCTATCACTGATTTTATAAAATGTTTTGAGCACGCACAATCATGATGAGAATACAATGCTTATCACTTGCAAAATGAAACTACAGTCTGGAGAAAGCTGCGCAGTTTCATGAAGTTGATGAAAGTGATGCTAAGATTCCCTGGAATCTCATTCTGAGCCATTGGCAAAGGAGGATTAGGCTGAGTTAGACCAATTAACAATCGAAAAAGAGAAAATCAACAAGGAAGATGATTAGAAGCTTCAAAAGAGAAATATTTGAATATCAAAGGATTAGGAAAAGCCTTGGGGGAAAATGATGAATCTCTCAAATATTTTTACAAAATTACCTTCCTCCTAATCATGATATGAAAGTTAAATGCAAAGTGAAGGATTTCATTTCATTTGATCATACAATTTTGTCAGAAAAATTACTGTTGAAAAATCAAGACCTGGCTCATTTTCTGATCATTTTGTGAATTAGCATGCAGTTAAAATTATCAAATAAATTCTGACTATATAAGCTAAAATAAACTTATATTCATACACTTTAGTTTCATTTACCAAACTGAACTTGCATGCGCTCCTCTGGAATTGTGTTGCTCTTTAAGGGAGATTCACTTTTGAGTGGATTTGATTTCACATTGGAATGTTGAGTGGTAGTTGAGGTAGCTACGGTTGTGTGTAGCATCTGGAGCCAGGACATCCGGGTTTTGAATCCAATTTTTGGTTTTGAATCCAAACTGTTTGTTTAACATGGGAAGGTTATTTGACTTCCTGGTGCCAGGCATTCTTCATCTCGAAAATAGAATTATAACAGTTCTGTTTGAGCAGAGAATTGAGAGCAAAGCAGAAGATATTAGGCTGAGAGGACCCAGCCCATCCTTTGTGATGAAGTGTGTGATTTCGTCCCTGGGTGTGGGGTCTACACTTTCCAAGTAGGGTTGGCATGTGAAAGTGAAAGTGAGCTCGCTCAGTCGTGTCTGACTCTTTCCGACCTCATGGACTGTAGCCCACCAGGCTCCTCTGTCCATGGGGTTCTCCAGGCAAGAATACTGGAGTGGGGTGCCATTTCCTTCTCCAGGGGATCTTTCTGACCCAGGGATCAAACCCAGGTCTCCCGCATTGCAGGCAGACACTTTAACCTCTGAGCCACCAGGGAAGCCCTTTTCAGAACTTCTTTCTTGAAAAAGGAACATTGTCCTAGTGACCTTCTTCTTCCTCGGTTCAACCATCAGTTATTTCCAGAAGCCATTCTGATCATATCTCATGCTACTCAAGATGAGGTAGCCCTTCACTGAAATCTCTATATTAGTGACTGTCTCTGTAGCTTCTCTGGTTCAGTCCTTTCTTTTTCTTCTCCTCATCCTCTCTGAGCTATGAGGAAACACACACACACACACACACACACACACACACACAGAGTCATCTGGCATAGGACATCCCTAAGCATTATCAATGAACCTCTGTCTCAGTAAGGCAGTCTGGGCGGCAAAAAGAACCTTGGAGTGAGAAGTACCGGCTGTAGAAGCCCTAAGGGTGTGCTATTCTCTGAGCCTCATTTTTCATGGACTTTGGAGTGAAGAAGTTGAATTTGCTAAATTCAGGGCTTGTTCAGCTATAATGCCCTGGAAGTTGATAACACCAATAAAACTGAAGTGCTAAACACGAAGAGGCCTATGGCTAACTTTTTCTCAACTTATAGCAGGAAGCTATTCTGAAATAGTGATGAAGGGTCATTTTCCTCTTCCATCTTTGCCCACTGATCAACTCTGGGGCTTGGTGCTCTCTCTATTTAGGTCAACCTGGATACATCTGCTCCACTTGTAAAACTTCAGCTAAGGTTACCCAGGTCACTAATCCTTGTCTGAGGACTTGGTCCTCTTGCTGTCCACCCTAATTATTGCATCCATTACTGGTTCTCTTTGTTGTGAGCTGCCATCTGCCAGAAAATACACTAAAACTCATTTTTTTTTTATATTATACCACGGAATCCTTGCACAAACTCAGTGGAATAGAAACCACTGTTCCTCTTTTAAGACTGAGACCATTAAGACTAAGTAGGATTGGAAAACGATCATAGAGGTCTAGTAGTGAAATGCAATTCGTATTCGTACTCTCGTCTTTCTGGCTTCAAAACCCATGCTTTTAACCATCATGTTCCACAAACTCCTAAGTTATGCCTACATTTATTGCACTGTGCCCATTGTCTGGCAATATCATATATTAACAGAAAGAATATCTCTTCTTCCAAGTCACAAACCATTCTCTCCTCACTTTTGTGTGTGTGCTATGGGTGGACCTGGGCGTATGTTTAATTGCTACGTCTTCTAAAGGGCTATAAACAAACAAAACAATTCATACAGGAGAAGGATGGTGTAAGCTATTGAAATATGAGCTTTGAACTGCCAGCTTTGAAAACTGGTTCTGGCACTTCTCGGCTATGTGGTTTGGGCATGTTAATTAGCTGCCCGATGCCTCAGTTTCCTTATTTGTAAAACTTCCTACTTCATAAGATCATAGTGAGGATTAATGAGCCAGTAAGTGTGAGAAATTTAGAATGATGTCTTACACATATTAAATATTTTATGTGTTAGATATCATTATCCTATACACTTCTGAGAATGTGATTCAAATGAAATTTTCTCAACAATGTTTTTCCAAAATTCTCCCTCTGAATGCCCATTCTCTGGCATCTCACTAAAAAATTACACCAAAATAAATTAAAATACCACCACCATAAGACAACAATAACAGTACCAAAATTTAGCTGTAGCTCATTTAGCTTTCCAGTGTTAAAAATATCTATTAATTGAATAGACCACTCATTTTCACATGTGACTCAGGCTTCAGTGGCATAAATCTTAATTTTTAGAGACTTTTTGTTTATGTGCAAAATCAACATCCTTTGACTTTTTATCCTTTGGCTGTTGGGGGCTCATAGGCTTATTCTGAATCAGTTTTGTTAATTGATAAGAGCATGCACACTGGGTTGTTTCAGTCACATTCAATCCTTTGCAACCCTGTGGACTGTAGCCCTCCAGAGGTCTCTGTCCATGGCATGCTCCAGGCACAAATACTTGAGTGGATTGCTATTTCCTCCTCTAGGAGACCTTCCTGACCCAGGGGTTGAACCCACATCTCTTATGTCTCCTGCTCTGGTGGGCAGGCTCTGTACCACTAGCATCTTCTGGGAAGCGCTGGTAAGAGCATAGGAGCTGCATAATTTTAATTTTCCCTGATCTTGTATTTCCATATAGTGTTCAGTTTCCTTGATTTTCCTTTTAATCAATTTATGTTTTTGCCACTTCACAGTTAATGTTTTGATTAATATCTTCACATTCTCTGTCGAAGAAAATAGAATAGAAATGAACTAATATAGTAAAGGCTATATTTGTCTTTTAAATTCCATATTTCTAGCACTGTTTTATATATATATAGATTTACTTATTTGTTCAAATTTTTATTGCAATATAGTTATTTAATATTTATTGGAGTGTTCGTTTCAGGTGTATAGCAAAATGAATCAGTCATGTGTGTGTTCTGAGTCGCTTCAGTCGTGTCTTACTCTTTGAAACCCTGTGGATTGTAGTCTGCCAGGTTCCTCTGTTCATGGGATTCTCCAGGCATGAATACTGGACTGGGTTGACATGCCCTCTCCAGGGAATCTTCCTGATCCAAGGATTGAACCTGCATCTTTTGTGTCTTGCGCATTGGCAGGCAGGTTCTCTCCCACTAGCACCACCGGGGAAATATATATATATCTCTCTCCACTCTTTTTTCATTTGTAGTGCTTTTCCCATAGAAGCCACTACAGAGTATTGAGTGGAGCTCCCTGTGCTATAGAGTAGGTTCTTAGTAGTTACCTGTTTTATATATAGCAGTGTAGTGTGTATATATCGATCAAATTGAACCACTGACTTAAGAAAATCAGAACTGGTCAGTCCTTAAAGTGATAAAAATATATTTTAATGAGAAATTATTGCAATTGAGGAAAAGAGACCTCATTGTAGAACTGGGCTCAATTTTGAATACAAAGAAGAGTGAGTTTTTATTGCTAAGGAGCAGAGTTGGGGTGGGAGTTGGTAGGTAGAAATTTCTAAGAAGGAATGGTCATTTTTGCTAACAGATCTAAAAGGGTCCTTACTGAGGGCAGGCATGGTGATTGGATATCACCTGGTGTGTGCTGAAGGATGAGGAGGGTGAACAGACTTTGAGGATGGTGAATTCTGGCTAACTCAACTGGGCTTGACATCATTCTTCCTAAAACTGGGCTCTTAGAAGATATACCAATGGAACATCATTGATAAAGCGTTCAGAGAAGATTGACTAGTTTTTGGTCAAGGAGAAAAATCTTTGCCTCCACACAAATATAGCAATACCCAACTATTTTTACCTTATGGTTCTTATGGTTCAACATAATAGTGTCTCAATGCGGCTTTCTGTTTTTAAAAAATGAAACTCAATTCTGAAGTATTGATAATAAAGGAAAAAATATATATATATATTTTCTTTCTTTGGAAATTAAAATGCCATTTCTTGAGTGCCTGCTGCCCTCTCAGCTTATCAATAGTGTTGGTTTGTTTAATAAATATTGCACCTGTTTACCTTGGCTCTAATGTGGCGTGTAGCTGATACCTTGAAGCAGTTACTTCCAACTACATTTGATATTTTTTATTACATAATTATCCATAAGTGATTTTATTGATGAACTGTACAGTGTAAAATTATTATTTGTTAAAGATTTCACAGTGCTTTTTAAAACTCCATAGTTGCCAAAAAAAAAAAAAGAAAATCCATTCCTCTCTAAAGGCATTTGAGAGGAAAAAAAAATCCAAGATAAAGAACTTCACAGGATTAAGGATCTGTTCTGCTTGCAGTCTTCATCCTCTGTTTCACATAAACACCATAGCCTTATTCCTCAAACAGGCTTTCATTTAGGAAACAGATAAGAGGGATTCAGTTCATTTCTACAAATACCAAGAATCTACCATTGGTTAGGCTGAGGATAAAATGTTAAAAAGTAATCATATTTCCTACCACTGGAGACGAGCCCATGGGCTGACGCTAGAGAGATATACACAGTTTTCACTGGGATGAGACATGTTTTCATTTTCTGTTTTTTTTTTTTTTTTTTTGAGGTTCATGCTTCCTTTTGATAACTAAATGTCTTTCACTATGCTTCACCATTAGTTGTAATTTAAACATGTAAATTAAATGCTGCAACTAAACTCTGAACTAACAGTGAGTTTCCTTAAACTAGCCCTACTGGGGACTCTGAGAAAATCTCTGAGAGGCAAAGCCCTGAACCGCCACCGCCTCCTGCCCCTGCACCATACGCTTTAGCCGTCACTATAAAGGAGAAAAGCAGAGTGTCCTATAGGGCCGTTTCAGAAACCAGACACAAATGTCACATTAAAGCCAACCACGATTCCTCCCACCTGCCCCGCTTCCCCTTGTCGCTAAGATCTTATACAAGCCTTAAATCCTATACATTTGTTCTCTATGTAGGAGGAATTTGGAGACAGATTGACACATATACAGTATTGAGACTATGTATTTTAAAAAGTCTTCCTGCAATGGAGGAGACCCAGGTTCACTTCCTGGGTAGGGAAGATTCTCTGGAGAAGGGAAGAACTGCCCACTCCAGGATTCTTGCCTGGGGAATCCCAGGGAGAGAGGAGCCTGGCAGACTACAGTCCACGGTGTTGCAAAGTCAGACAGAACTGAGAGACTAAGAATGCCACACAACACAATAATAAAGCAGATAACCAATGAGAAAACCCTCGATAGCACAGGGAACTCAATTTCATTCACTGCCGACCCGAAAGGGGGCGTGATATCTGTGTATGTACGTCTGATTCATTTCGTTGTGCAATAGAAACTAACACAACAGTGTAAGGCAACTATACTCCAATAAAAATAATTTAAAAGGAAAAAACTAACAAAGAAAGAGTAAACTCTGGAGAAACTGGCCCTGCTGCTATCTGAACCCCCTTCTGTCTCTAACTATGTCACCAAAATGATGTGGGCTTTGTTCTCACTGTGGACAGAGTCATGGGATTTAAGGCTTGTATAAGATCTTAGTGACAACCATCTATTGAACTTGGAGTTTACAGATGAAAGAGACTGAGATTCAAAGGGGTGCAGGGTTTCATCCAAGGTTCGGAGCCAGGCCTTCGGACTAAAAGTGTTCCTTCTATCGTCTCAGGGATGTTCCCTGAGCCCCTCCAGCATCCTAGTTGTGACTATCATCTCTATCCTACTCTAATTTTCCTTCTTGTAAAATGACTTTTTAAAGTTCTTTCTAAAATGTTGTTTAAAATTTAAGAAAATTTCTCTTTATATCAGTTTGGTGCCTGTTAGTTCTCCTTGTGAAATGCATTGGTAAGTGTCATGATCCTATATACTTCTTTAAGAAGTAAGAGCTTGGGTGCTTTTGTCTGTTCTTGTGTGCCTCTTTTTCTCTCCTTCTCACATCTCTCCTGCGTCTATCCTCCAAAGAGGGGAGGCGGTCAATGGCATATAACATAGAAGGAGAAATGTCTCACTCTTGTCTCAAAGGGCATAACAGGCTAAACCTGTAGAGCTGAAGGCAATGTACAGAACTGAATGACAGAAATTATATTTGTAAGCTGCTGGGGCTTTCAGTGCCCCAGCCAAGGGTGGATATGATCTGGGACAGTTGTGCTGGTCTGTGAACTTTCAGAACTTTCAGAACTGGTCCAAAACAGTTCTAGACGACAATAGCTTGAGCTGCTTCCAGAGAGGGGCCATGAGTCACGATGGCAAGGATGATGTTAGAGATGAGGAAGAAGATGAAGACAAAGAGGAAGAAGATTCTTTCTCACTCATGCAGCTCTTCATGATTTACAGTGGCTTTTCATGGCCACTATCTTACTCATTTCTTGCAACCAACACTTCAAACATGTACTTTTATGCCCATCGCATGGTTGAGATAGTTCTACCAGAGAAGCCAAGAAATCGTGAAGAATCTCCTTGGAAGCTGAAGAGAGTCAGAACACATACTTAATTCAATCACTCAATAAATATTTATTGGCCACCGAGGTCTCAGCCCTGGAGACACAGCAGTGGACCTGAGAGATAAAAATGTCTACCCTTTTGAAAAGTACCCATCTGATTTCAAATCTAGAGCAGCCCAAGGAGAGCTGTCAAGCTTGCAATGATTAGGAAAATAAATAGTATTTTAGAAGTTGTGAGCAACTAGAAGATCACCAAAGGGAGAACTAATTTAAAGCTAGGTATGTTTCAAGGTACTTTAAATCTTTATCTAAATAGTGTCATTAAATATAATTAGTAAACCTAGTAAACATAATATTCCCTATATTTAAAAAAAGAATTCTATTGTTATGAGAAAATACTATAGCTGAATAGAAAAGCTCTTCAGTGCATATGATCATGGTTTAGGAAAATAAAATTGGGACAAAAGAGACCAGCACAGGTGCCCCCATCTATGTGGAAGCAGCTTAACACAGTCTTGTATGTAGGATGATAAAAATAGCATCTGAAGTGCTAATCTTTCAAACCTAAACTTATAATTATGCAAACATCTCCTCAGGACATTAGTTCACTTAAAAAAAATTATTTTAAATATGTCCTTTGGCTTCTTCTGAAATCGCTTAAGGTGACTTAGCTTTTAAAACAAGTAAGAGAAATAACATTTAAGGTTATTTGAAAAGGCATTAAAAAAAAAAGCTAGAATTGGCACTTTCAGGCACTTGAGTTGAGAAGATTATAGCACAGGGACAATTAGTTTATTTTCTGGCGGCTAAGCTATAAAGAGAAACATTTTGAATTGCACAATAATATGAAACATACAAATTCATCTATAGAGAGAAATTCTTTCTAGACCTTAACCTTTAGAAGAAACTTAGCATATATATCCATATTTAAAGAAAAAAAAAGATGAAACATGATTCAGTGCACTTTATCTACAACCAGAGTTTTATAAAAGATTCAGAAATCTGTTCTCTTGGGTGATGCAGAGACAGGCCCTCTATAAAGGCAGAGGGTACGACATTAACTCAGGGCAGGTGATTCTGTGGGATGGTGATACAATGGTGTCTAAGCATCCACTCCACTTTCTGATGCTCTAACTTAATGGTTCCGTAGAATTTGGAGATTTGAGATGAATGGCTAGTTAGCATGTGCATTCAGTTTCCTTCTTCAGATGGAGGGTATTTCAAGTTTTGAAAAAGGATTATATTGTATTTAATTCTTTTTTAAGAATTGTTTCAGTTTTATTAAGGTATGTGTACATGCTCAGTTGCTAAGTTGTGTCTGACTCTGTGACCCCATGGACTGTAGCCTGCAAGGCTCCTCTGTCCATGGGATTTTCCAGGCAAGAGTACTGAAACAGATTGCCATTTCCTTCTCCAGGGGATCTTCCCGACCCAGGGATGGAACCTTCATCTCCTGCATTGGCAGGCAGACTCCTTACCATTGAGCCACCAGGGAAGTCCCTCATTAAGGTGTACTTAACAAATATAAAGCTGTGCACATTAATGTAAACATTTTGGTGAGTTTGGATACATGCATACATTTCTTATACTATCACAGCAATCAAGGTAATAAACATATCCATCACCTCCAAAGGTCTCCCTGTGTCCTCTGGTTTCTGTGTATTTGTGTGTGTATATGTGTGTGTGTGTGGTAAGAACACTTAACATACAACCTTTCCTTTCAAGTTTTTAAGTACTCAATATCTATCATTAACTTTAGGCACGATGTTGTACAGAGAATCTCCAGAGCTACTTCATCTTGTGTAACTTATACTCACTGAACAACTCCCCATCTTCCCCAGCCCCATGCCCTGGCAACCACCTCTCTCTTCTCTGCCTCGATGAGTTTGAGTGTCATAGACACTTCATAAAGTGGAGTCATGCAGTAGCTGTCAACTGTGACTGACTTATTTCACTCAGCATTTATACTGTATATAAAAGAGAATGTTGCATTAACTTTTTCGTTCACATCTTCCAGGCATAGTTTTAGGAACTGAAAGCCACAGGATTGCAATAATATTCATATCATAGTTCACAGTTTTGAAGGTGTGTTTTTGCTCATAAGATGGACAAGTCACAGACTATTATTTAGTCAGGATTATGTTGAGAAAGACTGGTGATCAAAAGAGCGGCAATTATTTATCCACAATCTTTGCAAGATGACACTGTATCCTCTCACACTGAGAGCTGGAGTTCATTTCCCTGTTGCTTGAAACTGAGTTGACTTTAGGACTTGCGATTGCAGCCATGAAATTAAAAAATGCTTACTCCTTGCAAGGAAAGTTATGACCTACCTAGATAGCATATTCAGAGAAGGCAATGGCACCCCATTCCAGTACTCTTGCCTGGAAAATCCCATGGATGGAGGAGCCTGGAAGGCTGCAGTCCATGGGGTCGCTAAGAGTTGGATATGACTGAGCAACTTCACTTTCACTTTTCACTTTCATGCATTGAAGGAAATGGCAACCCACTCCAGTGTTCTTGCCTGGAGAATCCCAAGGACAGGGGAGCCTGGTGGGCTGCGTCTATGGTGTCACACAGAGTCGGACACGACTGAAGTGACTTAGCAGCAGCAGACAGCATATTAAAAAGCAGAGACATTACTTTGTCAACAAAGTTCTGTCTGGTGAAGGCTATGGTTTTTCCAGTGGTCATGTATGGATGTGAGAGTTGGACTATAAAGAAAGCTGAGTGCTGAAGAATTGATGCTTTTGAACTGTGATGTCGGAGATTGAACTGTGAGGTCGGAGAGAACTCTTGAGAGTCCCCTGGACTGCAAGGAGATCCAACCAGTCCATTCTAAAGATTAGTCCTGGGTGCTCATTGGAAGGACTGATGTTGAAACAAAGAAACTCCAATACTTTGGCCACCTGATGCTAACAGCCGCCTCATTTGAAAAGACTCTGATGCTGGGAAAGATTGAGGGCAGGAGGAGAAGGGTGCAACAGAGGATGAGATGGTTGGATGGCATCACTGACCCAAAGTGCATGAGTTTGAGTAGACTCTGGGTGTTGGTGATGGACACAGAGGCCTGGCGTGCTGCGGCCCATGGGGTCTCAAAGAGTTGGACATGCCTGAGCGGCTGAACTGAACTGAACTCAACCTGACAGGTATGCTCTGATTGAAGTGACACTGTGTTGGTTCTGAGCTTAGACTTCAAGTGGTCTTCCTCACTTTGTCTGGGTCTCTTGGAACCCTGCTGATACTCTGTGAAAACAAACTGGATCTCACCTGCTGGATGTGACAGATACCAATCTTAGGCATCCTTGAACCCCAAATGCAAGAGCCAGCCAACCTGCAGAAACAGAGCTGCCTAAGGGACCTAGGATTGTTGCAGATGCTTGGGAGGGCTCAGCCAATGCTGAAATTACTCAGCTGAATCCGCTTCATTTGCTGACCTACAGAATTGTGAACTAAATAAATGGCTACTCTTTAAAAAAGCCATTAGTTATGGATGTTTATATTCCATTGATTGTTAACTTTATATATACATTAAGAAATTCCTGGGCTTCTGTGCTGGTTCATTGGTAAAGAATCCCACCTGCAATGGAGGAGACAGGAGCTCAATCCTGGTCCAGGAAGATCTCACATGCTGTGGAACAACTAAGCCTGTGCACCGCCACTGCTGAGCTCTAGAGCCTGGGAACCGCGACTACCGAGTCTGTGTGGCACAGCTACTGAAGCCTGCACACCCTGGAGCCTGGACCCTGCAACGAGAGCAGCCAGCACAGCAGGGAACCTGGCACCACAGCTAGAGCAGCCCTCTCTCACTGCACCTAGAGAAAAAGCCCATGCGGCCGTGAAGATCCCGCACAGTATGAGTAAATAAAATTATCTTTAAAACAGGAATTACCAAGAATATTATGTTTGCATAGAGCTTTATCATGCAACAGGTATTTTGCACACATGGCCTAGTTGCCTCCTGAACCTTCTTCATAAAGAAACATGACCACAGTTTCCTTACAGGGTTGGGAGGATTAATGGACGCAGGAGGGCTGGAACTTCTTGTGTGCTCAGTGGATGTTCCATCCTTTATTCTACATGGCAGGGTTTCTCAACTTTTTCATTATTGCCAACCACACCCCTCTACCCAGAGATTCTCTAGACTTTATTTTTCTAGCTGTTCCCCCTCATAAAATTTTGATACTATACACATACTCTATATCCATTTCTGTACAATGTAAATCTGTGCTTTATATGTAAAGAGTAAGACTGTTTTTTGTTTTGTTTTGTTTTGTTTTACTCCATAGGAACCAATTTTAACCCCTCGGGGGCAGTATAACATCCCATTATCACTGAGAATCCATGCTCTGTTGGCATCTTGATATGCATTCTTTCTTGGTATTGACCCTGGAACCATGAAATGATTTGCACTAGGTCACATCACTTAAAAACTGCTGGGCCTGAAAGGTTAACCTGGGGCTTTTGACTCTGAGCCAAAGCACTCTTGGTACTCCATCAGAGAGCGCAGGTTCAAATGCGCATTTAATCTAAGGTTGGATAAATTGAATCGTCTATCTTTACAACTCTGGGGTGAAAACTAACTAATTAAACTGCTTGTAGCTGTATAGAGAGAGAGGGGAAAGCTCTATAAATGCTTAATAATCATGTTGACAGAACTGGAAGATGCTATTTGCTTCTCTGTGTATAGAGACTGCTCTTTAGACGAAGAGAACTCACTCTCTGGAGCCATTCATCCAGCCTCTCACTGAATTCACTCACACTACATTTCTTTAAGGATTTATAAGACAGAAAAGAAAATAGCAGTGAGACAGATGAAAACATTTCCTTGATACAAGCATAAAACTCTAAGGACTAAAAGCGCAGAGGGGAGCCAGACAGGGAAAGGTTGCAGAAGATTAAACGTGTATGTGTCACTAATCACTGTATTCAACCTTTAGAAATGCTCTTTGTAAGGAAAGGCATTTGGAGAAAGAGAGTGCATCAAGGAACGTGAAGCCTCCTAGCTACAAAGTTTGCAGGATGGGATGTAATGGTGATTAAGTCCCCACTGGCTTGCAGCCAAATGCAAAGCATGCCCCTGTCCAGTCAATTTAACCTGACCTTGGTTAAAGAAGCCGTTTTGCTCATGCATACGAGGAACTGGACTTGCAAGGAACTGAAAATATGAAGGCACCCAGAATCTCCTTAATATTTAGCTTTATTCTCAAGGATCTCAGAGTCTAACTGATGGTTAAGCAATTACCAGCACCTTGCTAAACTAGTTTCCCCCCAAAGCCTCCTGGTTCTCTGTTGGAAGTGACTCTCTTTTTCCATCCAGAGAAGAGTAATTAAATGAAGAGACGTGGCTTTTCTATCTCCAGGGGTGTCCCACATCAAGAAAGAATGACAAATGTTGTTGTGTTGCTGTTGACGTGATAACTTGGGTCCAACTCTTTGTAACCCCGTGGACTGCAGCATGTCAGGATTCCCTTTTCTTCCCTATCTCCCGGACTTTGCTCAGATTCATATCAGTTGAGTTAGTGATGTCATCCAACCATCTCATCCTCTGCCACCCCCTTCTCCTCCTGTCTTCAGTCTTTCCCAGCATCAGGTTCTTTTCCAGTGAGTCAGCTCTTTGCATCAGCGGCCAAAGCATTGGAGCTTCAGCTTCAGTATCACCTCCCCCAAACTTTTGTGAATGTTTTAAATATTTGCAAAAAATATTAAAAAAAAAAAAACAACTCAGAGTGGCCTCAGAAAACATCTAAAACATTATCATTATTTTATAGATGGGGAAACTGAGGCTTCAGGATATGAGGTGATTTCTCCCAAAATCCCAGATAGTGCTAAAGCAGAGTCCGTTTAGCCAATGCTCATTGCACCACACTAGCTCTTACCTCCCGTGAAACAGTGATCCACTGACTCGCAGCTATCGATTCCCTTTTATCGTTACTTTAGGGAAACAAGCACTTCTGGAATTGCCTGTTGACTGCTCCACATTTAGGCTGATTTGGGAGAAGATTCCATTTGTGAGAGAGACCATTTCAGCCCCTCCCCATTCCATCAAGATCACCTCCTCAAGCTCAGAGGTAATTCAGCAGAGGCATCAACTGTCATTGCATCAAAACGGACCAGCCCACTGCCTACTGTCAGCCCTTTCCTTCCCATCCTCTCAGACTGGAACCCTTCTTCAAACAGCACTCTGACATCAGCTGCTCTTCCAAACACCTTCCTCCCATGCAGCTTCTGACGGCTATATCAAGTGCCTTCCCTGGTCCCACTGGCCATTCCCTGTGTGTGATCTGATGATTCTGGAGGAACCCACACAATCACTCTTTTCTCTCGCACATCCTCCTGCTCCACTCTTCTTGTCCTTGGTGTCCTTCTTGGCTCTTAGAAATTCAGCTTGGTGACTTCATAGGGTTGACTTTCTTGTAGCTTATGAGTCTCCTTTGCTTAGGGCAATCTACATTTCCCACCACACTCCCTGCCCCACCTCACTGCACAGGCCGTGACCTCTTTGGTTCATCCAGAGAGTTATGCCCTACACCCCTTTCCCTCTCGGAGGTCTTCTTATGCCTGGATGCTCTTGATTACTTCTGAACTCACTAGCGTGAATGGGAACAAAAACATGTGAAGCACTGCCTTGATGGTTTATTATGACGTACTGTACTGGATGGTCCTTGACCTCTATTCCTGCCCATTGAACCAGAATCCTTCTGCTTTTGGCACTGCCACTCACTTGCTGTCAAATGTGAGGAAAAATCTTTGTCCTCATGGAGGATACGTGCTTCAATATTCATGCATTCATTCATTGGCCCTAAACACGTACATCAAGCCCCAGTTTTGTGCTAGGACGCTTATTGGTGTCAGTTTAAGGGATCTCCAAGGTGCCTACACAGAGAGGTTATTTGAGGATACCTCCTACGTATTCCTGCAGGGCCAGAGCAAACTCATTCTACTCAGGAAGTGGATTGTCCTAGCCACAGCTGGTGGGGTGTACAAATACCCCTTAGCTGCAGGAATAAGATAGAGTGGGAGGATTGGTTTGCAGAAGGGGAGCCTGGGTGGGGGAAGGAAGAAATGAAGTACCAGCAGATCCGCCTTTTCACAAGTCCCGCTGGCAGTCGACAGAGGCTGCATCCTGAGGTTGAAAATAGGCTGAGAGTGGGACAGAAATAGCAGCACCTGCTTACATCCGCCGGCTCACAACCTGAGCTCTGGGAATTCAGGTGCCTGAAGGCAAGCGCGGGTACCACTGGGAACTGCAGAGGAGCAGGCTGGCCGTTCACACTGCTTTAATTACCCAGGTCCCTGCATTCCCTGGGTCTCTTCTTCCCCCTTCCTCTCCATCACAGATGGGAGTCACCATGTACACTGGGCAGAAGTCTGGGGTCGACTTGCTGAGTGGTCTAGACAGGCCTTTCATTGTTTTATAGACAGGTCTTTCCATCTATAAAATCAGACAGTTGGTCTTGAAAACTTGCTTACGTTTGGAGCCAGGATCTCCTTGCTGCCTTTCTGTCTGCCTCTCCACAGCACACAGCCTTGCCTTCTTTCCTCCGTCCTCACTGTGATAGGACTGCAGGAAAGGCAACCTGTGTTCAGAGTGCTAATATTGGCCAGAGACAGCGACACAGCCTCGCGTCTCTGTGTGTATCTCTCCCTGGTGTGGGGACCATCAGGCAGGAGGGAGCTCTGGCTTCTGCAGAGGGGCCAGGGCCAGGGGGATCCAAGGTCAGCGTCCAGGCGGGCCGGTTCAATCAGGTCAGCAGGGCCTTTTCCGGCTGCCATTTGACTCCGGGGCTGTCTCGTCCTGCCCCTTCTCCCTTCCTCTCTCACTGTCCCTTTCTCTCGATTTCTTCCACTTCAGACACTCGGGGTTCTCAGTCCACAGCAGTTTCCTTATGTATGTCCTTGTCCTCTACACCCACTCTGACCCCTTCCTCGCTGCCACCGTTTCTCCGGCAGGAACCTTGCCTCATCCAAGGACTATCTTGGCTCCCTGTCGCACGTCCTTCCCCTTTACCCTTCCATCTCATGCACGCTCTCCACTCTCCCATCTTCTGCAGATCTTCCCTCCTCGGCTTCCTCCTTTTCTTTGTTGTCTATTTATCCCACACCTTCTCTTATCTTCTCATTCCATTCTTTCCTGCCCTCCTCTCCTCTCTTCCACACCTTCAGGTAGTGAAAGACCACAGTCTTGAGGGAATTGCCTCAACTTCAAACACCCAAATCCAGATGCAAAAACGTCTGCGCTGATATGGGATGGCATCTGGGAAGAACCTGGGGAGGTAACAATGGCACAAGCGCCTTGAAAATAAACACTGGCTGTTACCACAATCGCCATCGTTTTCCTCACCAACACAAACATAAACAGCAACAGCAGGAGTTCCCTGGTAGTCCGGTGGGTAAGAATCTGCCTTGCAATGCGGGGAATGTGCAGTCTCTGCTCAGGGAACGTGCTGCGGAGCATCCATGTGCTCCACACGTGGGCCACAGTGAAAGATTCCGCGTGCGGCCACTAAGATCGGGCGTGGCCAAATAAATAAATATTTTAAAGACCGGGAATGACAAAATGTTAGTCTTTCTCCAACTTTCCTGTCTTTCCATGTTTGCAGTTCGCCCCCGACCCTCGGTCTCTCCTGGGTGAGTGAAGTCGCTGCCCTATGTTCTCATAACCCATGAGACTCCCTCTCGGAGTTCCCATCCACTGGCTCATGGTGGTCTGCTTGCGCTCGGAGCAGGGCACTGGCTGGTCCAGTGCTCTGTGTTTAGGGCCAGGGACGGTGCCAGAGTGCAGCAGGCACCAGGCCAGGACTGAGCCGGGCCCCGATGGAAACATTTCAGCAGACCCTCCCTCTGAGAGTCGTGCCCCCGTAACAGGTACTCAGGAAAAACACACTGAATGGCCTTATGGGTTAGTTCTTTCCGTCTCCCCTTCCCTTGCGTTATCCCAATCACAACGTCTTTCCCCTGCTGTCTCTCTGCTCTCTCCTGCTCCTCCGTAACTCCCGTTTTTCACCCATGATTTTCACTGCCGGTCCTGTCCCTTCAACAGCCCCTGACCTCCCGCCTCTGTTCCTCCTTCATTCCCCACCCCGGCACCTTTCCTTGGACCCTCCCCAGCCCTTGCTCTGTCTGCTTGCTTGAAGCTGGCAAACTTTCTTATCTCTGCCTCTTCTTTTATTGATTTCTATGTGGTTAGTTTGTCCATAGAGGGAAAAGATTTCTTTGATACTCCAAAGGATCAGACTGGGCCCAAAAGCCACGGACAAGTTTTGTTTGATGTGGACAATTTTATTCCCATTCAATTCCCTGGGTTTTCAAACAGTTGTAGATCTCTGAACTCAAAGCATCTGAACCAGCTCATTCCCCCCTCCTCCTGTAAGTGCACAGGCATTTTCTAAGTCTTTAACAACCGGTCCTGTATCTCAGTGAACAGAGGTCACCTCATTAGTAGGGCCCTGAATTCATCCTGAGAAGATAAAACTGTTAAATTATGAACAGATCTAGGCACAAGTTTTTAAATAAAAGGGAAAGGTACAAGCTAAAATCCAAACTACTTCCTTCTTCCTGTCACATGTTGGTTGCGCCCTGAACTTTCTAAGGTCAGGCTCTTTTTGAACACTTACATCTACCATACGAGCCACTTTCACCATTAGCTGTACAATCTTCCTTTAATTAGGATGTAAAATTGCCTTAGGGAATTTTTAAGGTAAAGAATGTATCAATAGGGCACAGGTGGCTTTATAGGTTCTAAAAACTGATTGTTGTTGACATTCAGGTGCTCAGTCATGTCTGGCTCTTTGCAGCCCCATGGACTGCAGCATGCCAGGCTTCCCTGTTCTTCACTATTACCCATGGTTTGCTCAGCTCACGTCCACTAAGCTGATGGTGCCATCCAACCATCTCATCCTCTTTGCCTCATGCTCTTCTCCTCATGCCCTCAATCTTTCCCAGCATCAAGGTGTTTACCAATGAGTCGGCTCAGATGAACTGAACAGACACGTGTTGGGGGCAGATTATATGTTCCCTTTGGTGCCATCCCATTACTAAGTTTCTGTGGCTCCAGTGGTATACCATGTGTTAGTTTGCATGCCTGAGTTGTAAAGTCCAATACTGGACTCAGTATTTGCTCTAAAGTACTCATGGAGGAGTTAAGTTTAAGAAAGTTTAACTTAGCAATAGATTCATGGGAAAGCTGATCATCTCTCCTTGGAAAGAAGAAGGGAAGCAGTGAGCTGGGTGAGTTCTGTTTCAAGGCCGGATGGCATAAGGATAGCAAGAGACACACAAGCAAAGGAAAGCCCACCAGAGAAGTTCAGGCTCTTGCGGAGCCTCTATGTCAAAAGTCACACATGCTAACGAAGCTGGTCTCATTCAAAACAGATGTCCTCTTGGTGAATAGTTTCAGAGTCAGTCTGTGAATTGCACTGTGTACCCACACATACACAAGCAGATATGTTATTTTGTCTATTCTATTTAAAACACTTTAAAAATAAGGTACTTTTTATTGAGATATGGTTGATGTACAATATCACATCTATTACAGGGTACAGCATAGTGATTCACAATTTTGAAGGTTATACTGTTTATAGTTATTGTAAAGCATTGGTTTCTCTTCCCTGTATTATGTATTACCACCTAGTAGCTTACTTATTTCACACGTGATAGTTTGTAACCCCTAATTCCCTGCCCTTCCACTGCCTTTCTCTCTCCCCACTGGTGACTGCTAGTTTGTTTTCTGTATCTTGCGCCTGTTTCCTTTTTGTCATATTTACTAGTTTGTCTTATTTTTTAGACTCCACACATAGGTGATAGCATACAGTCTTTCTCTGTCTGCCTGATGACCCAGCAGTTTTACTCCTGGGTGTATATAAAAAAATATGAAAATGTTAATTCGAAAAGATCCATTCACCCCGATGTTCATAGCAGCAT
This sequence comes from Aepyceros melampus, assembly GCA_006408695.1. Lineage (NCBI taxonomy): Eukaryota > Metazoa > Chordata > Mammalia > Artiodactyla > Bovidae > Aepyceros > Aepyceros melampus. The sequence goes on along the minus strand of SJXQ01001581.1, from coordinate 54,966 downwards.
TATTTATAATTACCAAAATACGGAAGCATCCTGTGTCCATCAGCAATTGAATGGACAAAGACTATGTTATGGTGGAGCACTACTCAGCCAGAAAGAAGAATGTAGTTTGGCCATATGCAACAGCATGGATGAACTTGGAGAATATTAAGCTAAGTGAAATAAGTCTGACAAATATATAATTTCGGAGCCTCCTCCTTCCATTTCTACCCTCAGATCACTTTTTTTCTCTATTTCCTGGCTCATCTTGTATGGTTACCAATAAATATTAAAGAAATAGCATTATAAGATTACAAGTAGTATGGGTTTGGAGTTCTAGAAGGCCAGGGTTAAAAGACCACTCCATGGGGAAGTTACTAATCTCTAGTAGTTAAGAGTCTTTACCTATAAACAATAAATTATCATGAGATATAAACCCTCTGAGGTTGTTGTGATGATGAAATGAGAAAAAAAGAAATGATTAGCATCATACTTGGCATGAAGTAAGTGTTTAACAAACAGGTGGTGTGAGTGAATTTTTAGCAAATGACCCAAAAGCATTCTGAAAACTAAGCCAAGAGATTCCTCTAAAATAACTGCTTTGTAAAACATCACTCCATTGTATGGATGAATTCGGGTATATATATTAAATACTGAGCCTTGTTTCTTTAAAGTTGTATGTTATAACGTGAACAATATCTGGGCTGTCTTAATTTGGGACAAAAGCGAAGGAAGTTTGGCTCATGTAATTCCCTTGTGCCTTTGGTGAGAAAGTAGTCTAGCGAAAGCAATGATCTGTCGGCAAACTCTGAAAGTAACAAACCTGAACTAGTCCAAGTTTTCTCTAAACCCAGGGAGTGCACAGTCTGGATTTCACCTCATCAGACCCTGGAAATTCAGCACTGACAAGTTTACTCCTATCTTCCATAAGGCACACCACACCTCCCAGCTGTGGGCACTGTATTTCCTTGACCCTCTTGCTCAATCGCTGATGCGGAAGAGGGCTGTGAGTCGTCAGTGGATGGTTTCTGAATTAGGGATGAGGATCGTACATCCACATACGAATCAGCTCCGTCTTCTGAGCAATTTCCGTCCCGCCTTCCCCTCCCAGATGTGAGCTGGAGTCTGTAAGCTGCTTGAACACTACGGCTGTTACAGAACCAAGCTATAATTTTCAGCCTAATGGAAGACGTATTGGCAAAAGTTGACATTAAGTGGAACTAATTGCACTGTAACTGCTAAATAACTAAGAAATAACTACCCTATAATTTATGGTTCAGTGTGGACTATTCAGTAACTTTGGAGCTCCTCACACAGCAAGGAGCTCAGTGAGGCATGAACTGCCAAACTTTCCACCATTCGGGGGGCCCTAGAAACTGAAGGTGGTACGCTGCACAAACATGCAAGGCTGCGGTTCATGACGGCCACCTGCTCTGCTTGCAGACCCTGGCTTCACTCCTGCCTTGGAGGATGACAACTGTGCCTGGCAGAGTCTTAGCTTTAGGTCCATTGTAGGTCAAAATCCCAAACCTAGTACATACTTCTGGAGTATGTCTTTTATGCTATAGTTTTACTAGTAGATGGACATTCTGCCACAGATGAAATAAATTAAAAGGAGAATGTGAGAGCAAAAGATGAGGAATAAAGTGGATTGCTCTCATCTGGATGAATACCCTCAAGTCTGGTTAGGCTATGAATTCCAGTCCTTCCAAACCATCCACTGAGCCACAGCCTTGACACGGGACCTTGACCATTTTCCATTAACAATTGTGATAATCTGCTAACTAGAATCCCTGTTGCCCATTTCTCTTTCCCACCCCTGTTGCCCACAGTTACCACTTAGCCTCCAAAACTAAATATGTACTCAGACTATTTCCCCTGGTAACTCCTAAAATGAACTCCTGTTATCTAAAACAGTGTTTTTCAAAGCTGTGGTCCATGCAACACCAATCCCAAGAGATGCATTTCTTAAAAAAAAAAATTATCTAGTAAAATTCAATTTGGAAATGCAGAATTCTGTATCCCCCTTTTAAAAAGTCACATCTTAAGGCTCTAAGAAGTCTTACAGCAAAAGATTCTGCTTGACTTTGGTTAAGTGGCTGCTGCTGCTGCTGCTAAGTCACTTCAGTCGTGCTCGACTCTGTGTGACCCCATAGAGGGCAGCCCACCAGGCTCTGCGTCCCTGAGATTCTCCAGGGAAGAACACTGGAGTGGGTTGCCATTTCCTTCTCCAATGCATGAAAGTGAAAAGTGAAAGTGAAGTTGCTCAGTCGTGACTGACTCTTCGTGACCCCATGGACTGCAGCCTACCAGGCTCCTCCTCCCTCCATGGGATTTCCAGGCAAGAGTACTGGCGTGGGTTGCCATTTGGTTAAGTCAGCTTTGCTCAATCTTTGATCACAGAAATTCACGCATGTATCTGTGTGTGTGTGTAACGTTTCTGTTTACACTATTGGTGCCCCACATACCCTAGGAGTCTCTGAAAGTCCCTTTGAGAAATGCTGACCCCTGAGTTAGGTTCCAGCTCTTTAGCATGCATGCTTCTCTGAGGTCTTCATTTGCAACCATTGTTTTAGACAGTCCACAGACATTGTCCTCATGAAACTTTGCCTAACTTGCCCAATCAGATTTAGTTGTTTATTTAGGTTCTTATAGTGGTCCATAGCAGAGTAATTATAGTAATCTGTTATGGACCACTATAAGACCACATTGTTTTGTAACTCTTTCCCCTTCTGATCTAAGCCAGGATTTCTAAACTTGGGAACTTTTCATATCTGGGACCTAATAATCCATTGTTGTGGAAGAGATGGGGGCTGTCCTCGGCCATTTATGAGGTTTAAGAGCCCTAGCCTATAGATAGCATACCTTCCCACTACCTACTGCCTTGTCATGACAATCAAAAGTTCTCCAGATATTGCCAAATTTTCCATAGGTCATAAAACCATCCCTATTCAGAACCAGGGATTTAAGCTTTGCAGTACTAGAGGCTAGAAATTTTGTCTTGTTCATGTGTATATCTTCATACCTAATACCCATGGTTGATGGTCTACAAATATTTACTGAACAGATATTTCTACCTCTCAAATCTTTTCTGAACTAAACAAAAACAAAAACAAAATTCATTCAAAATAATTATTTGCAATATACTATTACAGTGATTTAATCACTTAATTGTTGCCATCCAGCCACATTTCCAAAGGCTTACTGGCACTGAAGAGAGAGAAAAAGTTAGACTAGGTTATTGATATTGTCAGTAATAGTCTGGGCAAAAATTAGATGATAACAGCTCCCATGTGTAAAGGAGCTACACACCCTCGGTTTCTTCATCAGTAAAATGAACACATTTTTAACTATTATGTTAATCACAAATGGTTCTTCTGATGATAAAATATATATTGGAGAAAGACTTTGAAAATTCTGGAGTGCTCAAGAAAGGAGAATATAGTCTTAAGATGTCTAAAGATGAGGATTTGCTACTTAGAAATTTATTTTTCTCCAAGTAACTAAAATACAAGCATTAAAGATCAAAACTGGTTTTTAAATTTTAATTTGACATTTTAGAGAGTAGCTTATGTGAGTTATTTTACTAATTTCCTTTTTTAAAAAAAACTAATTGCATAGTATTTGCACATAATTGAACTATCACTTCCTGAGACAGAATCATCATTATGAACACTCATATGCATACTGAATCACTTCAATTTCCCTCTGGAAGGTTCCAAATGGTGTATGTTTTGCTCTCATTGCCTGGGTCTGTTTTGTGTGATTTCTCACTTTCTCCCTTCAGTCGCGCCATCTGAGCTGCCCCTCTTACTGCTTCCCTGTGTCTTTGCCTGCAGCTGCTTTTAAAATCTGCTGACCTTACTTATCGTCTGTAACAACAACAACAACAAAAAAAACTGGAAACATGGGTATGTTCAATTTACTAAAAACAAAGTAAAAATAAATAGGTCCCGAGGGTTTTCTTTCTTATGAAGAAAATATGTAGACATCACTGTATAGATACTGAGATATCAGGTTTTGACTGTTCAGAAATCTTTTCTTACTTCTCCTTTTAAAGTTTCAGACTCTATTATTATGAAGAAATGGCACTGATGTTTGGTTGGGCACCAGACAAGGGAAGGGAGATGTAACATTCTGTGCACAGACAGAGGTGTGAAGAGTGAATGTAGCTGGGGAAATGCAGAAGAAAAAAAAAAAAAGGAAGAAAAAGAAGAACAGTGTAGGGATGGCAAGAGAAATAGATTCTGGTTATGAATCTTTTCCTCCAGATGATTTATTCTGTCTGTATGATTATCAAGTAGTAGAAAAACATTCTTCAGAGGAGCATTCTCCCTGAATGTGTGAGAATGCTCCCCACGTGAAAAAGTTCTCTCTGTTTTAACCACTTTGAGTCAAGCTAATGTTAAGTGTATGGAATAAAGGCTATTTCAAAAAGTGAATGTTGGGTAATATACATGTGTGTCCTCTGGATCAGGGGCTAGGAAACTATGGCTGTGGGGTCAAGTCTCCACCTGTTTTTGTAAATAAAGTTTTATTGAAACACAGCCATGTTCATTTATTTACATTTTATCTATGGCCACTTTCATACTGCTACAGTAGAACTGAGGAGCAAAGTCTACAGTAGGGACTATTTGGCACTTTACAGAAGAAAGTTTGCTGAAATCTCCCTTAGCAGAAAGTAAATCTAACATCTGTTAATGTCCTACTCTATGTCCTGTATTTCATCCACGTTATTTTCATCAAAACCATTTTACAAACATTTCTTCGAAGTGACTTTCATCTGCCAGGAAGTGTCACAGAGGCAGCAATAATCAGTGAGACCCAGTCACGGGCGAATTATATTAGAGAAGTGAGTAAATGTGATGACGATTATCACTGCGGGTTGTGAAATGCTATGGGCTTACACACGTGTGCCGCCTAACTGATGTGGGCATGGAGCCAAACAAACTTTGAGATACAAATGATTACCCCACTGTAACAGCAAAGAAACTAAGACTCAGAGAAGTTGAGAAACTTGCCCAAAGCCAGGTACCTAATATGCATCAAAGCTGTATTAAAATATACATATTTCCAACTAGAAACCCATGCTCATGGCCCAATAAACACTGTGCTTCTCAAGTTGTTCAGAATTGTGTCTCCCTAGCATCTTAATACTTTTCCTGAAGAGATCTCTAGCCTTTTGCATTCAATTATTTTCCTCTACTTCTTTGGGCTATTCATTTAAGAAGGTCTTCTTACCTCTCCTTGCTATTCTCTGGAATTCTGCATTCAGTTGGTATGTCTTTCCCTTTATCGCTTGCTTTTTGCTTCTCTTCTTTCCTCAGATATTTGTAAACCCTCCTCAGACAACCACTTTACTTTGTTGCATTTCTTTTTATTTGAGATGGTTTGGTCACCACATCCTATAAAATGTTACGAACCTCTGTCCATAGTTCTTAAGACACTCTGTCTACCAGATCTAATCCCTTGAATCTATTTGTCACTTCCACTGTATAATCACAAGGGATTTGATTTAAGTCATATCTGAGTGGCCTAGTGATTTTCTCTACTTTCTTCAATTTAAATCTGAATTTTACAATAAGGAGCTGATGATCTGAGCCACAGTCAGCTCCAGGTCTTGTTTTTGCTAACTGGATAGAGCTTTTCCATCTTTGGCTGCAAAGAATATAATCAATCTGATTTCAGTGATGTCCATGTGTAGAGATGTCTCTTCTGTTGTTGGAAAAGGGTGTTTGCTATGACCCATATGTTCTTTTGACAAAACTCTCTCAGCCTTTGCCCTACTTCATTTTGTACCTCAAGGCTAAATGCCTATTACTCCAGGTATTTCTTGACTTCCTAGTTTTGAATTCCAATCCCCTATCATGAAAAGGACAAAGGACATCCTGTTTTTTTTTTTTTTTTTTTTTGGTGTTAGTTCTACAAGTTCTTGTAAGCCATCATTAAACCGTTCAACTTCAGCTTCTTAGCATTAGTGGTTAGGTCATAGACTTGGATTACTATCATATTGAATGGTCTGCTTGGAAACAAACTGAGGTCCTTTTGTCATTTTTGAGACTGCATCAAAGTGCTGCATTTCAGACTCTTGTTGTCTATGAGGGTTACTCCATTTCTTCCAAGGGATTCTTGTTCACAGTAGTAGATGTGATGGTCAGCTGAATTAAGATAGCCACTCTTATCCATTTTAGTTCACTGATTCCTAAGATGTTGATGTTCACTCTTGCCACTTGTTCGCTCTCCTGCTTGACTGCATCCCATTTACCTTGATTCATGGACTTAACATTCCAGAATCCTATGCAACATTACTCTTTACAGCATTGGACTTTACCACCAGACATATCTACAACTGACCATCATTTCCACTGTGGCCCAGCTTCTTCATTTTTTCTGGAGCTATTAGTAATTTTCCTCTGCTCTCCCCCAGTAGCATATTGGACCCCTTCTGACCTGAGGGGCTCATCTTCAAGTGCCATACCTTTATGCCTTTTCAGAGTGTTCATGGGGTTCTCACAGCAACAATACTGAAGTGGTTTGCATTCCCTCCTCTGGTGGACCACATTTTGCCAGAACTCTCTACTATGACCTGTCTGTCTTGGGTGGCCCTTGAAGGCATGGCTCATGGCTTCATTGAGTTATGCAAGCCTCTCTACCATGACAAGGCTGTGATTCATGAAGGGTAATCATGATGGTGTGGTCACTCACCTAGAGGCAGATATCCTAAAGTGTGAAGTCAAGTGGGTCTTAGGAAATATCACTATGAACAAAGCTAGTGGAGGTGATGGAATTCCAGCTGAGCTATTTCAAATCCTAAAAAGATGCTGTTAATGTATGTACTCAATATGTCAGCAAATTTGGAAAACTCAGCAGTGGCCATAGGTCTGGATAAGGTCAGTTTTTAGTCCAATCCCAAAGAAGGGTAATGCCAAGGAATGTTAAAACTATATGCAGTTGAGAATATTTTGCATGTTAGGAAGGTTATGCTCAAAATCTTTGAGCTAGGTTTCAGCAGTACATGAACCAAAAACTTTCAAATATATAAGATGGGTTTAGAAAATTCTGGGGAATCAGAGATCAAATTGCCAACATTTGTTGAAGCATAGAGAAATCAAAGGAATTACAGAAAACATATCTACTTCTGCTTCACTGACTAAGCAAAAGTCTTTGACTGTATGGGTCACAACAAACTGTGGAAAATTCCTCAAGAGATGGGAATACCAGACCACCCTACCTGTCTCCTGAGAAATATGTATGAGGTCAAGAAGCAACAGTTAGAACTGGACATGGAACAATGCACTGTTTCAAAACTGGGAAAGGAGTATGTCAAGGCTATATATTGTCATTCCACTTATTTAACTTAGAGTACATCATGCAAAATGATGAGCTAGATGAATCACAAGCTGGAATCAAGATTGCTGGGAGAAATACCAATAACCTCAGATATGCAGATGACACCACACTAATAGCAGAAAGTGAAGAGGAACTAGCAAGCCTCTTCATGAAAGTGAAAGAAGAGAATGAAAAAGCTGGCTTAAAGCTCAACATTCAAAAAACAAAAATCATGCTATCAGATCCCATTACTTCAAGGCAAATAGAAGGGGAAAAAGTAGAAACAGTGACAAATTTTATTTTCTTGGGTTTCAGAATCACTGTGGATGATGACTGCAGCCATGAAATTAAAAGATGCTTGCTCCTTGGAAGGAAATGTATGAAAAAACTAGACAGTGTATTAAAAAGCAAGATATCACTTTGCTGACAAAGGTCTGTCTAGTCAAAGCCATGGTTTTTCCAGTAGTCATGTGGATGTGAGAGTGGACCATAAAGAAAACTGAGCACCTAAGAACTGATGCTTTTGAATTGTGGTGTTGGAGAAGATTCTTGAAAGTCCCTTGGACTGCAAGCAGATCAAACCAATTAATTCTAAAGGAAATCAACCCTGGATATTCATTGGAAGGACTGATACTGAAGCTGAAACTTCTATACTTTGGCCACCTGGTGTGAAGAGCTGACTCATGGAAAAGTCCCTGATGCTGGGAAAGACTGAGAGCAGGAGGAGAAGGAGATGAGGATGAGATGGTTGGATGGCATCACTGACTCAATAGACATGAGTTTGAGCAAACTTTGGGAAATAGTTTGGGAAAAACTTTGGGAAATAGGACAGGGAAGCCTGGTGTGCTACAGTCCATGGGGTAACAGAGTCGGACATGACTTAGCAACTGAACAACAAGTATCTTATCTCTCATCATTACTGCCTTGTCTGGCTTCAAGAAGGTTTCTATAATTCAACCATCTTCCTGACATGTTACCATTTCTTAACTCCGTATTCTCTCTGAATCTATGCCTCCCAAGTGCTTCGTCAAATGTTTGTGCTTTGTCCAGTGCCTGCCTTAATGTTCCCACCAATATCTGGTTTATGTGCCTCGATGTGAAGTTTCTCATGATCCCTGGCTCTGCTTTGATCATATCATTTTTTGCTCGTAGAATTTCTCTCAGTATTCTGAACTAAAGAATCCATTGTTTCCCATCAGTCAATCACTTTCAATCTAAAGACAAACAAACACTGAACCATGTCAGTCTATTTGTCTTTGGGATGTAGAAGGATACAGCTGATTATCAGTCTTCCTTTCTCTTTAGCAATTCCATAAGGATTAATACATCAAAAGTCCTACAAGGATGATCCCTGGGCATAAAATCAGTAAACCTGGTTTTAGGTCCTACCTATCACTGAATGTTATTTTGCCATCTGTAAAACCAACATAATTATAGGTATCTTACTGAATTACTGTAAAGTTAAAATGAACCAAGTTATGTGATGGCACTTTATGTAAATACAGGTAATTGCATATATAGGGTGATGGTATTAATGTTAATTTTAATATTAGGCACTGTATAAACACACTTAGGGCTTTGCTTGTGGCTCAGCTGGTAAAGAAGCCGCCTGCAATGCAGGAGACCAGGGCTCAATCCCTGGGTTGGAAAAATTCCCTGAAGAAGGGAAAGGCTACCCACTCCAGTGTTCTGGCCTGGAGAAAATCAGGTCTGTATAGTCCATGGGGTCAAAAAGAGTCAGCCACGACTGAGTGACTTTCACTTTTCAAACACATTTAAGCTGCATGCTCATCTTAAAAAAATAAGAACATGGAGGATTTGAAACAAACTATGAGTATGTCAAGGCTGTATATTGTCACCCTGCATATTTAACTTATATGCAGAGTACATCATGAGAAATGCCGGCCTGGAAGAAGCACAAGCTGGAATCAAGATTGCCGAGAGAAATATCAATAACCTCAGATATGCAGATGACACCACCCTTATGGAAGAAAGTGAAGAAGAACTAAATAACCTCTTGATAAAAGTGAAAAAGGAGAGTGAAAAAGTTAGCTTAAAGCTCAACATTCAGAAAACGAAGATCATGGCATCCGGTCCCATCACTTCATGGCAAATAGATGGGGAAACAGTGGAAACAGTGGCTGACTTTACTTTTCTGGGCTCCAAAACCATTGCAGATGGTGATTGTAGCCATGAAATTAAAAAAACAGTTACTCCTTGGAAGGAATGTTATGACCAATCTAGACAACATATTAAAAAGCAGAGACATTACTTTGTCAACAAAGGTCCATCTAGTCAAGGCTATGGTTTTTCCAGTAGTCATGTATGGATGTGAGAGTTGGACTATAAAAAAAGCTGAGCACAAAAGAATTGATGCTTTTGAACTGTGGTGTTGGAGAAGACTCTTGTGAGCCCCTAAGACTGCAAGGAGTTCCAATCAGTCCATCCTAAAGGGGATCAGTCCTGGGTGTTCATTGAAAGGACTGATGTTGAAGCTGAAACTCCAATACTTTGTCCACCTCATACAAAGAGTTAACTCATTGGAAAGACTCTGATGCTGGGAAAGATTGAGGGCAGGAGGAGAAACGGGCAACAGAGGATGAGATGGTTGGATGGCATCACTGACTCAATGGACGTGAGTTTGAGTGAACTCCGGGAGTTGGTGATGGAAAGGGAGCCCTGGTGTGCTGCAGATCATGGGGTTGCAAAGAGTCAGACATGACTGAGCGCTGAACTAAACTGATGAGTATGAAGTACTGTTTTAGGGGAAAACAGAAGCAGAGCATAACTTGGAAAATCCAAAAGACACAATGGCAGAAGATTTCTTCTATGGAAAGTAAGGCACAAAGGATAACACACTCCTTCATGCCCAACTCTCTACTGAGGATCAAGAAATTGCTTCTCTAACTCAAGGAAATAAATGCTTCCTCTTAGTTAATATGTATTATACTATTTGTAAAATCAAATTATTTTGAAATTAGCAAATAATGTTTCATTTATCAGTTTTCCGATTAGTTTTATTAAATCAATAGTGAATAGGTTGATGAATAATGAGTGTGGGTTTCTTTTTGGGGTGATGAAAATATTCTAATATTGATTGTGCTAAGATTACATAATTCTGTGAATACACTGAAAATCACTGAATTTGACATCAATTCAGATGGCAGTCTCTCTGCTGATCACCAAACATGTCCAGTAGTTTATTATCTAGGCAGGCAAGGGGATTACATTCTTTCACCCACTTTAGAATTACGCAGGCCAAGTGACTTGCTCTAGCTAATGAACTATGAATGGGAGTTCCATGTGTCACTTAAATATGGAAGCTTTATGAGCCAGTATGTGTGTGGCAATGGCACCCCACTCCAGTACTCTTGCCTGGAAAATTCCATGGACGGAGGAGCCTGGTGGGCTGCAGTCCATGGTGTTGCTAAGAGTCGGACACAACTGAGCGACTTCACTTTCACTTTTCACTTTCATGCATTAGAGAAGGAAATGGCAACCCACTCCAGTGTTCTTGCCTGGAGAATCCCAGGGATGGGAGAGTCTGATGGGCTGCCATCTATGGGGTCGCACAGAGTCAGACACGACTGAAGCGACTTAGCAGCAGCATGTGTGTGACACATTTCATTTTTCTGATTTGACAATTATAGTAGAAAATGTTGTGATTAAGTCTATATTAGGCAGGGCTTCTGCTCACACTTAAACAAATGTAAAAAGAAATGAAACCTTTCCTTTAATCTGCTGAAGTGTTGTGGTGTTTGTTACCCAGCACAGCCTAACCAATCCTGACTGATAAGTCCTAGCAGTTATAAACTAAACTGAAAAACTCCAAGCTGTTCCAAAGAATGCTTAGCAATGATGATCTCACCATTAAGAGCAAGTCACAGGCAGATATAGTAGTAATTTTAGGAAGAAATGAAAATAATCATTCTCAATTCTTCTCCAAAGTTCACCAATTAAATAAGGCACTCCTTACAGATAGAGAAAGGCCATGAGTCATTCAAGAGAAAGTTCCATCTTAGACACATGATTCCATAGGAATAGAGATTCCTCTTGAACAAGGAGGCCATTCATTAAATGCATGGAAAAAATTTGAGCTCTCAAATGAAAAATACATACAGTTCTCCACCCCCTTCTTCTTCTCATCCTTTCTTCTCTCTGCTTCTACTTCTCTTCATATTGAACAATTAATTGAAGTGATACGTGTGAACAGGTTTTAAAAACTGTAAAGTTCTACAGTAATATTAGTTATGATCGCTTCCTCTGTGAAATGAATACAATATTCCCTGCCCTGTTCATCATCCAGAGTCCCATTCAGATGGGAGGCTAAAAGTAAAATCACTTCATAAAATTTAAATATCTGCACTTTATTCACCAATGGCTGAGAGATGATCCAATTACCTGAGATAAGGCAGGGTTAAATGTGAAAAAGACCACTGTGAATACACATTAACCTCCATACGTCAATGCAGCTCCTGTAGGTTATAACAGTGATATATTGATCTCCCTCTGTTGAATGTTATTTCCGCCTACCAACTTGTTTCATATTTCATTAGTGGGGCCTGTGAGGATCTACTGTGTGCAGAGCCCCTCTGCCATCCATTGTTGTTTTAGGCCACATAGCATGTGAGGTCTTAGGTCCCCATCCAGGGATCACACTTGCACCTCCTGCAGTGGAAGCTTGGAGTTTTAACTCCCAGACTGCCAGAGAAATACCCTGCTGTCCATTGTGGAAAATGCAATGTAAGCTGGAATTAAATTTTTCTTTCGTCCTTTAAATGTTGGTGTTGTTTGTTACACAGCATAACCTAGCCTATTTTGACTAGTAAATCTAGCCAGTCATAAATCAAGCTGTACAATTCAAAGTTTCCCCTGCAGAGAAGTTTGCTTTGGCAAGAGTAGAAGAAAAGAGTGTTGTTTATTGATCCTATACATTCAAAAACTTGCAAATAAAGATGATTGCTGTGACTTAACATTTATGCTTAGGTCTTCTGAATTAGTACATTTTCATTTGTATCACAAAACCCTAGTTAGACATCTTAGTAAAGACAATGACCAGCGAAAGAGAAGGAATAAAGATAAGATAGAGAAAATAAGTTAATAGGGGGGATTTTAAGGCTGATCACTACAAGAGGTCATTTTCAGTTCCATGGGTCATTTTTGGAAGCCACAGGTAGCACTAAAACGGAAGTTAAATTTCTTTGCAACAGAGGGAAATAAAACCAATGCTACAATAATGCACCTGCCCTTTTCACCACAAAACGAAAATAAATTGGACTGACTAATCCAAAGTTGTTTTAGGATTTAATATCACTAGTTTGGCTTTTATGGACTTCCCTGGTGGCTCAGATGGTAAAGCATTGTCTACAATGTAGGAGACCTGGGTTCCATCCCTGGGTCGGGAAGATCCACTGGAGAAGGAAATGGCAATGCACTCCAGTACTCTTGCCTGGAAAATCTCATGGACAGAGGAGCCTGGTAGGCTACAGTCCATGGGGTCGCAAAGAGTCAGACACGACTGAGTGACTTCACTTTCACAGTTTGGCTTTTAATTTAAATTGGGACAAGGATCAAGAAGAACATTTCATTTTCAACTGCTTTTGAAGTTCTCCTGAGAAAACCTTGCAATTTTAAAGGTGGAAAACTCTCTCTCTCTCTCTCTCTGTCACAAACCTAAGACATGAAGAGAGACTCATTATATAAACAGGGTTGAGAAAAACAGAGTTTGAGCATTAAAACCAGAAAGGCAAAGAAACTATTCTCACCTGAATGCATTTTCTAGACGTGAAAAGTAACACAACTCTGGGAGCTTTCAGAAATGAGAGCCAATCTATCAAAATGATATGGGAAGACAGAGGTCTAACATATTTTGAAAACCTACTACACAGCAAGAACTGTACTACCTGCCTACAAGCCTCACTTTCCCAGAATTTTTTTACAAAATACTTATTATTTGATGGGCATCTGTTAGGAATTTTACATATATCATCTCATTTAATCTCAACTGCAACTCTTGAGTCAATTATTTCTATTTTTAGCTGAGGAAAGATGAGTCTTAGAAAGTTAAGGGAGCCTTAATATCCATCCAGCCAGGAAATTGGTAATGTTAAGATCTGAATCCAAATCTGGTTTGACATCAAAATATAGGTAGTTTCCATGATGCCAAACTGTCCCCTGGAGGGTTTCTGGTTTTCTGTCACTCACCACATATAAAACTGTTACAGGATCTCTCTGCCAACATACCAGCAATTTCTAACAATTTCTCATGAAAAGCTGAATTTCCCAGGATGTCTTTCTTTGAGCTCAAACAGAATCATCTTCCTTACAACTTCCACTCATTGATACTAATGGAGTCTTCTAAAACAACACAGAACAATGGTCATTTCCAGACTGGAAATAGCAATTTAGTTGCTATTCAATCTTCACTAGGATATTTCCTGAACCCTTTAATCATTAGTTCAATGTTCCTTTAAATGTGACGGCTGTAAAGGGACCACTCTGTGTTTTGTGTAGAGAAATATGCCCATTTAGTTCTCAATCATTCCCTAAGTATAGCATTCAGATTTTAAAGTTCCACTATAAGATTCATAACATAAATTCTTCACCACTTAAGACTTCTCTGTTTATAATCATTTGCATTTTCCAATTGCTGGAGAAGTGATATAAGCTGCAGTGAAAAAATGACATTTCATTGACACACAATAGACAATAAAATGACATAATTATGTCCAACATGCATGAATATTTTAGAACTATGTCCAGAGAATGTTAAATAACTCCCTTAAAATTCTGCAACTGCAGCAAGCTTTCCATTCTCTATTTCACTCTACTTTTTGTTCATAGGCTCTTTAAAGAAATTTTGTCAGGAGAATCATGAGGGCTACTTCTTATATTTTGTCATCTGTTCTGTTTCGATCATTCTCTAAGGAACTCATTGCATTTACCTCTTTGACTCCAATGGATTATTTATTAAACACATTTTTTAACTTGTGAATTTTAAAATTCACAATTTTGTTTTCTCCCATTTAGAGAAAAATTATTGTTTAAGGAATGTGTACAAATACAAGGATTTTACTTTTCTTTTTTTTTTTAAATTCTTATTCTCAATGGCAGAAAGTGAAGAGGAACTAAAAAGCCTCTCAATGAAAGTGAAAGAGGAGAGTGAAAAAATGAAAAGTTTTCTCAACATTCAGAAAACTAAGATCATGGCATCTGGTCCCATCACTTCATGGGAAATAGATGGGGAAACAGGGGAAACAGTGGCAGACATTGTTTTTTTGGGAGCTCCAAAATCACTGTATACGGTTATTGCAGTCATGAAATTAAAAGATGCTTACTTCTTGGAAGGAAATTTATGACCAACCTAGATAGCATATTCAAAAGCAGAGACATTACGTTGCCAACAAAGGTCCATCTAGTCAAGGCTATGGTTTTTCTAGTGGTCATGTATGGATGTGAGAGTTGGACTGTGAAGAAGGCTGAGCGCTGAAGAATTGATGCTTTTGAACTGTGATGTTGGAGAAGACTCTTGAGAGTCCCTTGGACTGCAAGGAGATCCAACCAGTCCATTCTGAAGGAGATCAGCCCTGGGTGTTCATTGGAAGGCTGAACTCCAATACTTAGGCCACTTCATGTGAAGAGTTGACTCATTGGAAAAGACCCTGATGCTGGGAGGGATTGAGGGCAGGAGGAGAAGGGGATGACCGAGGATGAGATGGCTGGATGGCATCATGGACTCAATGGACATGAGTTTGAGTGAACTCTGGGAGTTGGTGATGGACAGGGAGGCCTGGCATGCTGTGATTCATGGGGTCACAAAGAGTCGGACACAACTGAGCAATGAACTGAACTGAACTGAATAGCAATAAACTGAATTATTAAACAATTACCAACCACAATGTGCATTATCTTTACTCGATTAAGTGAGAGGTAAGAAAATATGCCATGCCATTGAACAATGTTTCCATTAAGGCTAAAATCATAAAAGATCTTAGCTTGCTTTGATGAAACAATTTTTACTCTTGGGTGTATTCATAGAACATGTTTTTATGGGGAGGAGTTAACTTTTTCTCTCATGAAATCTTAGGGTCACAGATTCGGTTGTGTACATGGCAAGAAGCCTGAGAATATATGTCTCCTCATGCAAGAGATCTACAGTACATTTGAGTTTATGGCTAAGTTTATACCCAACTGCAGCTGGTACTCAGAACATCACCATGGTGAGATGGTCAGGGCTACTTTCATTATCCCGGGTAATGGATGAGGAAACCAAGAAGTAATGATGCAGATTTCATGTATTTCATCAAAGTGATAGGACATGGAGGAGCCAGATAGGATGCAATTCTGCTGAATTTTTCATCTCTGGCCTTTTCTTTATTACTTTTAAATCACTCAAGAGGAAGGACAGTCAGTGCTGGTTTCCCACTGTGACAAGGAAGGAGATAAGTGTTTTGCAATCATTCTAGTATTCATGATAGAAATGTCCATAATCTCAAAGAATAGTCGGCTACCAATCCAGGGTTCAGAGTCAAATGATACATCATACTGATGACGATGGCCATTCTACAATTGTAGGAGAATGTATGTAGTTGCATGGCCTGAAATCACATCCGTGATCAAGTCAGGTTAGGTATGTTACACTGGTTAATGAACAGCCGCCAGCTTTCAGGGTCTGAAAATAACACAGGTTTAATCCTTTCACACCACATGTCCATCTCAGATCAGCAGGATGCTCTGCTCATTATAGCCATTTAGGGACCCCAGCTGACGGAGGACACAGCCCTACATATGTTTCCAGGATTACCACAACACGGCAGGGTCTGATGCTGGCTTGATAATTAAGTGCTTCCACCTCAAAATAAGTATAGTATATCTGTTCACAATTTTTTGGGTCAAATCCAGTTACACAACAATGCCTAACCTAAAAGCATGGGAAAGGAAGATTCTTCCATGTGCCAAGAAGGGAGAAAATCTGGAATACTTTTGAACATACTTAAAATCTTCTTTTTAAGTCTGCTTTTCTAATGGCAAACGTTTCTTCTTTTTCCTCCTTATAAAACATATTCATTCCCAAATCACCAAGAGAAGTAACTCAAGAATCCAGCTCAAGAACTCTAGACAACTCATCCACTCACTGTGGTCAGCTTGAAGCGCCGGTTTCTAAGTTGTTCCCTGTTGCTTCTTCAAGTCCAGAGGTAGTTCCTTTTGGCCCAGAGATCTGAATTAAAAAAAAAAAAAAAGAGAGAGAAATCAAAGGATATGTAATCAGCCAACATACAACAGAAGAACATGCACAGAATTATCGCAATAAAGACTCAAAGTCACAAGTGGAAGAGACACAATAGTTAGGCTACCACAGTCCTGAAATCAGCTGGAGAGATCTGATAAGGTCTCCTCTGAAATAGAAGATGTTGCCAGATTAGTTTCCTATTCTGCTCCCTGGGTGGCTCCTCCCTTCCATTTTCTGTGATCCATGGTCCTCTCATGGTCCACTTCCTGCTGATGGAAATGAGCTTCTCCCGCTTCCCTTAGCCTCCTTTGGCCACATCTGAAAGTGGGCACTGGAGAACATGCCCTATTTGGTGGCTGCTCATCTTTCTCAGCTTCTTTCCTGCTTAGGAGTTTGACAGAACCAGTGCTATTTTAAACCTCAAACAGTCATAGTCTGTTTGTAATTTGTTTGCAGTGCCACTCACTGAAAGTGTTAATAGCCTTCGTGTCTCTCTGACTCCAAACATCACTGTGTGCCAGGACCCCTCTCACTCTTCCCTTCTGGATGTACTTCTCAGATTTGCTGTCTTTGCTTGCCTCCTCTCCCCCTCACCCCCTGCAACCTTAATTACAGCAAGTTCAACTTATAGGGCTTCCATGGAGTAGTCAAGACGTCATCTCTTTTTTCCCTCTGAGCCATTTTGTGCAATTGAATGCATTTACTGGATACTGAACTCTTAATTACACCTTTCCTCTAGAACACCTTAATCGACTCAGAGGTTTTAACAGTGGTTGTGATGGCCATTTCTTTCATTTGCTGCAATTCTAAGTTTTCTCTGGCCTTTGTTATATTCAATGACGCTCTCAATGATACCTCTTTATAAATTTTGTTGGAAATAGTTTCCTCTTTTAAATTCTACAATTCCCTGAACTTCCTGACTCTTTCTATTTCCTTCTACTTAGTATCTTGCCAAATGTTATCAAGAGCACTAATACTTACCGAGTCACATTATATAAGCATGATGAGGAAAAATCCAAACTCTCAATGCTGGAACAAAAGTCCATTGTGAATGCTCTACACTATGGTCTCTCAATGTAGGTGGTAGCAGATACCACCCAGAAAAAGCTTCTACTACATTGAAGAAATGGGAAGAGACTGTAAGAAAAGGTGGGCCATCTTGTAAAAGTTTCCATGCAGGGAAAATACAGAATGTTTCCGTTCACATTCCATGGGCATGTTCAAGTGCATGGAGGCAAGGAAACATGATACTTAAGATGTGACTCTCAGATACTCTATGTTGTTAAAGGATATTCAGGAATATCCTCTTCTTTTGGTTCTTTCACCCAACTGAGAAAATTGTGTACATATCGTCTACTCTGTTGTAACGCACAGGCTCTCTATTCAAGGGGAGACTGGGATTCGGCCACTAAATATGCCTCTACTCCCGTCCCAAACCTGGGCTTGGGGGGCGGTGAGATTTGGCAAATGCAAGTGTCAATGTGCACATCCTGTCACAAGGCATAATGTAAAATGAAGATACTGAGACAGACCTGTAACCACAGCTCTGAACAGAGTAATGGGTTTCTGGCCGTGACCATGATGGTGGCATTTGTAGTTATGTGATCTTGAATACACCATTAAATCTTCCCGTGCCTCAATGTCTTCATCTTTAAAAGGTTACGATCAATTATATTATTCATAGAGGTTTTATCTCTGTGACTGTCTTTAAGATGTTTATGGGATACCAGTTGTGTCAACTGCTGTATTTATATTAACAATTATCATTGCTTTCAATAATTATACTAACAATGGTGTCATTGTTATTTTCTGTTGACTGTGAAGAATAAGGAAAATTATTATGGGTAAACAGAAGGATAGATTAATATCACCCTCAAATTATCCCTCTCCCTTCACTTATGAATCAGCAGAAAAACTGTTCCTAGGATCAGCAATCTTTTTTTAAAGCAATTAATTTTATTTTAATTGGAGAATAATTACTTTACAATATTGTGATGGGTTTTGCCATCATCAATCAACAAGAGACGGCCACAGGTGGCATGTGTCCCCTCATCCTTGAATCCCCCTCCCATGTCCTTCCCCACCCTATCCCTCTGGGCTGTTCGAGAGCTTTGGGTACCTTGCTTCATGCATTGAACTTGCACTGGTCATCTGTTTAACACGTGGTAATGTACATGTTTCAATGCTATTTTCTCAAATCATCCCACTCTCACCTTCTCCTGCTGAGTCCAAAAGTCTGTTCTTTACACACGTGTCTCCTTTGCTGCCCTGCATGTAGGATAGGATCAGCAATCTTGACTAGGGAGGTGGGTATGTTTCCTTGCATAGACAGCTAGAATTTACCTTTACATTACTGGTAGGGGGTGGTATCCACTTCTTCTGGCCTTAATTCCAACATAAATATTTAATACTATATAGAAGGATTCTGTAGCAATGATGGATTCTGTTATAATGTATAACAGATTCATAAAAAGGCATTCTAGCTCTGGATAAAGTTGAAGGTAGCCTTCTATCTGAGATGGTTTAAGTCAAAGCTTTCCAGGAAAGAAGGTGAGAAGCTCATCTGTCAGGGTCTTGCACAGATGTTGCATCCTCTTGAAAACCCCCATGATTTTAAAATGATCTCTCCCTTGTTTATAAAGAGGGGCATAGTCAACTTGTGGTCTAGAGCATTCAGCTCTGTTGTGCTAGCTCAGCTACATACCACTCTGCAGTCACTCTCTGTGTGGCTGTGGGCACATTATTTAACCTGTGCTCCTGTGTTTCCTCATCTTTAGACCATTTGGTGTTATGTTATTGGCTTCATACAGTTTTGTAAGTATTAAATGCTATTACACTCAGAAAAAGTACTTAACAAATGGTGTACACTCAATAACTATTTGTTATTTTTAACAGCATGCTGCTATCCTATGGACTGTAGTTCGCCCGGCTCCTCTGTCCATGGGAGTTCTCCAGGCAAGAATACTGGAGTGGGTTGCCATGCCCTCCTTCAGGGGATCTCCCCAACTCAGGGATCAAACCCACATCTCATGTCTCCTGCATTAGCAGACAGGTTCTTTACCACTAGTGCTACCTGGGATGCCCTTTTTAATAACATGGTAAAGCTCAACATTTGGAAAACTAAGATCATGGCATCTGGTCCCATCACTTCATGGGAAATAGATGGGGAAACAGGGGAAACAGTGTCAGACTTTATTTTGTTGGGCTCCAAAATCACTGCAGATGGTGAATGCAGCCATGAAGTTAAACGACGCTTACTCCTTGGAAGGAAAGTTATGACCAACCTAGATAGCATATTCAAAAGCAGAGATATTACTTTGCCAACAAAGGTCCATCTAGTCAAAGCTATAGTTTTTCCAGTGGTCACATATGGATGTGAGAGTTGGACTGTGAAGAAAGCTGAGCGCTGAAGAATTGATACTTTTGAACTGCGGTGTTGGAGAAGACTCTTGAGAGTCCTTTGGATTGCAAGGAGATCCAACCAGTCCATTCTAAAGGAGATCAGTCCTGGGTGTTCATTGGAAGGACTGATGCTAAAGCTGAAACTCCAATACTTAGGCCACCTCATGTGAAGAATTGACTCATTGGAAAAGACCCTGATGCCGGGAAGGATTGAGGACAGGAGGAGAAGGGGATGACAGAGGATGAGATGGCTGGATGGCATCACTAACTCGATGGATGTGAGTTTGGGTAAACTCTGGGAGTTGGTGATGGACTGGCTGCTGTGACTCATGGGGTCGCAAAGAGTCAGGCATGACTGAGCAACTGAACTGAACTCAAATACAATGTAATTTACATACCTACATATCTGCTTTCTTTATTCAGACTGTGAGAACCTTGGAATTGGAGAAGGATGTCATTAGAACATAACATCAACAGTAATAATTTTAATAATAAAAATTAGCATTAATTGAAAATGTACCATGCCCTAAGAGTTTTTCAGTGATTTTTATATAGTCTCTAGACTCCCCAGGTGGCTCAGGTGTAAAGAATCTGCGTGCCAATGCAGAAAATGCAGGAGACGTGCATTTGATCCTGGGTTGGGAAGATCCCCTGGAGGAGGAAATGGCAACCCATTCCTAATATTCTTGCCTAGAGAATCCCATGGACAGAGGAGGCTGGTGGGCTGCAGTCCGTGGGGTCAGAAAGAGTCTGACACGGTTGAGCAACTGAGCACTAACACTATACAGTACCTCATTTAGTCATTTTAATTAATCTTCTAAATTTTGAAAAAAACTGAGGCTTAGATATTTTAAGAGCTTTGTTCAGATGAGACAGCCTAGCGCTTGATGACGAGCTTAGTCTGCAGCTGCTGCTGCTGCTAAGTCACTTCAGTTGTGTCCAGCTTGTGAGACCCCATAGACGGCAGCCCACCAGTCTCCCAAGTCCCTGGGATTCTCCAGGCAAGAACACTGAAGTGGGTTGCCATTTCCTTCTCCAATGTATGAAAGTGAAAAGTGAAAGTAAAGACGTTCAGTTGTGTCTGGAGCTTAGGTCTACGTGGTTGTAAATCCAAAGATTTACTACTAGATTATTTTGTAGTACCAAAATGCCTCTTTGAATTTGCAGCCCGCAGTTCAGCATCCCACCATTAGTGAACATTTCCTAAATATTTGTAAAATTAAATGAGCTCTTAGTTTTGGGGAATGGTGATTAAACATGATTGCTTAAAATTGAATCATTTGACTATATTTTTGAACATATTTTAACACTTGCCTCTCATCCTGATTTTTTTTTTTCCTCTTCTTTCTAAAACTTGTATCTGACGCTGTCTCTCCTCTCTGAAAGCTTCAATAGTTTTCCAATTCTTACTAGCTAAAGTCCAGTCTCTTAGTTTGGTGTCTTAGATTTTCATAGTTTCTTTTCATCCTATTTCAGTTTGAAAACAAAGCTGGTTGAAGAGAATGAAAAGCTGAAGCCTAGTTTCATCTTGTTAAATAAATTGCCTCATTCAATGCTCAAATAAATAATACCTTATTTGCAAGGGTAGGTATTAGTACTATTTCTGTTTTACAGATGGGACAACTGAATTAATGTGGACAAAGTCCCAATACTAGAAAGTAGTGGAGTGAAATGTAAACTATGGGAACTTTTGTAAAACCAAATGTAAACTCTGGTTTTAGAGTTTGCAACCTGGATATTAAGCAGTCCTCTGCTGGTTAGATGAGAGTGCAAAGAAACCAGTTCTTTGTTTAGGAGTCAGGAATACTTCCCCAATGAAGCATGTTCAAAGAAGAATTTGGTCATGAATAAGAATTCATCTGGTGGAGAAGACAAGAAACAGAATTTTAGTCAGAGGCAACCATAGGTGTGAAAGCTTAGAAGAAGGAGGAGAGAGAGAGGTGTATTCCAAGTCTTTAGAACAATGACTCTGTTAATGAAATCACCCAATATACATTTTAATATTTTAATTGAAGCTTTTTTATCCCTAATATTTATCTCTTGATTGAAATGTGTACATGCACAGGGAAAATACATGCCCATATAGACAATACTCTATTTAACAATCTCAGTGCAGCCTCAAAATTGTTTGTTAAATTCATATCACTTTTCAGTGGAAGCCAGCTCTGATGGTTCACAGAGGGGATGCTGTTACTCCTTTTTATTTGATGAAATAATCTGAGTCATCTTTCTCTGTATCTTTCCAACACTCCGGCCTCTGTGATCTCACAGCCACCACTTCACCCCTTGTCCCTTTTAGATCTGGCTCCCTTCCTGACATCCCCTAACATTTATGCTCCACTGAGACAGAAAGATACAAATTAGCTCCAGCAGAAAGCACCAATATGGAACTAGAACAACATTTCCGTTAAACAGATTGAGTGTTGCATGGTCTGGGACTTGCAAACGCATCTGTTCAACCAGGCTTTTTGTTGAATTAAAATTTACTGAAGCCAAGTCAGCAAAATTTGGTGATGTTGGGCCTTCCACAGGGATGAGGAAACTGCATTGCTAAACAGAAGCTTTCATTGGGTGATTTTCATTGAAAGGTTTATTTGTGCCTTCATATGCAAAAAAACTATTCATCATATAGATATATTTAGTATCACTAATTATATTTCAATAATGGTCAGTCAAAACTTACCCAAAGCAGCTATGAACTAATTACGAGTAGCACTCAATCAGTTGCTTACTGAACAACACCATTTTGGTAGGTTTTAAGAGAAAGCTGTGTCCCTGAATTTGCCCTGCTTCCCATATGGAGGAATCTCTCCTACAGGAACACTCTTGGCTTCTTGAAGGAACCTTAATTCTAAGACTGTCTCACAGAGAGTAAGTGAGTCATTGACCGTTGGATAGCAGAGGTTGGCCCATGTTTCTCAAATATTTAGAAATGACTTATTATGAGTTAGTAAATATCAAGAATTTGCTCTGCTCTTTCCTCTCCACCCAGTGATCTTTAAGGCAGTGACAGTGCATCAGTTGCCCTCTAGACAGCATTCCAGGACCTGGGGAGGGTGGCGAAGTATAGCAATGGGCTTTAACAAGTTCATTTATCCTCACGTTTAAACTAAACCATGTTCTTCACAAACTTTAGGAGTAATAAATGTAGTATTTTATCTTAAACCAAATGATTCCTGGATCTATTTTTCCGTTGTGCCAGAATTAGGCAAATCTCATAGGATATACAGGTATCACAAAATACTATGCCTATATAATATACACACATATAGTATACCTAATATAAACACACATATACAGAAACACATGCATCTTAAAGTTATAATGAGGATCAAATTATATATATATATGTATGCATATATGTATCTGTGTATTGTTATACATGTATATAGGTTATATAATGAATATAACTTTGAATATGCACTTATGAATATAAATTTTAATATGCATTTTGACCTTAAGACTGAATAAATTATAATAACTATAAGATAATACATATTGCCATCCTTTTATGAAGATCACTGCTTAAACTAAGGGACCCAAAGGAACTTACTTGCTGTTGTGCAGTCAATCAGCTAATATTCAAATCCGCATTTGTCTAAATTCAAAGTTTATGCTTATAACCAATCAAATCACTTCTTAGCAATTACTTGCAGAGAAGGCAATGGCACCCCACTCCAGTACTCTTGCCTGGAAAATCCCATGGATGGAGGAGCCTGGTAGGCTGCAGTCCATGGAGTCACTAAGAGTCGGACACAACTGAGCGAATTCACTTTCACTTTTCACTTTCATGCATTGGAAATGGACATGGCAACCCACTCCAGTATTTTTGCCTGGAGAATCCCAGGGATCGGGGAGCCTGGTGGGCTGCCGTCTATGGCATCGCACAGAGTCGGACACGACTGAAGCAACTTAGCAGCAGTAGCAGCAGCAATTACTTGGCATCGTTTGGAAATTTGACTGAACATATGGATATGGGAAACTGGATCTAAATTTTGACTCTTCTACTGACTGTCTATGTGACTTTTAAACCATGAGATCTTGGGTAAGTTCTATGGAGAAGAAAGCAAAGTGAACAGAAAAACAACCCTGGAGGCCCTCAGTAATGACCATGCAAAATGTTCATACAACAGTGAGGAGTTTAGTTCAGCTTAATAAAGAATTTTGGAGGGATGATAATAGAGGTGCCCTAGAGAAAGTATTAGGATATAAGACTAGAAACCAAGACTGGAATTTGACTATGAAGAGTTTTGAGTTCCAGGCAAAGAACCTTAGATGTCATATTTGCTTATGAGTAGTTAGTAACAACAAAACAAATATTATTCATTATTATTTGTCAAATACTGTTAGGGTTTTTACATATTGTCCCTAATTTTTAAAACCACCCTAAAATATAATGGTAATTTTCTCACATTATTGGGAGGGACGGTGAGAGGGGACTGGGACTTCTCTCAGAATTTCTGAAGATCTGACAAAAGAGCAATCATATGATTTGAGGATATGAAATGGCTTTGTGAAAACTGAGAAATTTGAGGTCAACCCTGAAAAACTGGAAGCATTTGTATGTGAGAATATGAAAAGAATATGCTCCCCAGGCTAAAGGAACAACCTCAAAGGAAGCATGGGAATAAAAAATTAATAAGGCACCTGAGAGTTTGGGGAGGGCAGCAACCTAATGTGTAACCCTGAAATTTATTTGTAAGGTGAACTATAAGAAGAAAACTGGCACAAGCGTATGATTCTAAGTTGGTATGCATCTCTTCTTCCCCTCCTGAAGTCTAGGCTCCATGGAGGAATTTCGAGGTTTCCTATTACTGAATTGGATGAACATCTTACAAAACAGCTGTATCTTTATCAAAAGACAACATAACGTTAATTTCTCATCGGTCTTGGGAACTCATGTAAAATGTATGGGCTGATTTTTAATTTTCTCTAGTGCAGGTGGCATGCTGTGGTGGGGGTGGGGGGTGGAACAGAGAGAGTCTGCAGCAGGATCAGTTAAGTCACGCAGACCTATGCATCGAATGACCTTGCTTGCATGCCAAACTTCAGGCGGAACAATAATGAGAAGGTAGCAGAACTAATCAATTTGGAACAGGGCCCATTCTCTCCACCACCAGGGCCACTTAGAATGCAGGCAGTGTCCTGAAACCTTCCTCAGGCTTGCCCTTTGAACGCAAACACAAGCTTGCTCTTACATAACTCAACAGAAAAGGTAGGTTTACCATCCAAAATAGAAGCAGAATTGGCCTCCATGCTGATGTAACCATTTTTCCCTCTTTGATAACCCTTTTTCTTCTTCAGCATCTCCCCTGTTTCCCCCCAGATATTATGAAATATTTAGGGCATCCTACTAAGCCTACCTCTATTCCCTTGATGATCCCAGAATCCAAGAAAACTTCATGATCTCTCTGAAAAATTGCCAAGTTCCCTGAGCTTTATTTTACTCATCTGTGAAACAGGGACAACACAGTCAAGGTTTTTGTAATATTAAAGGGGAAAATGTGCAGAAAGCCCATTGAAGACGAACCTTTAACCTTTTGGCACAGACACTCTTGCTATGAAACATAACTTTAGTACTAAAAAGATCTTCATGACCCAGATAATCATGATGATATGATGACTAATCTAGAGCCAGACATCTTGGAATGTGAAGTCAAGTGGGCCTTAGAAAGCATCACTACGAACAAAGCTAGTGGAGGTAATGGAATTCCAATTGAGCTGTTTCAAATCCTGAAAGATGATGTTGTGAAAGTGCTGCACTCAATTTGCCAGCAAATTTGGAAAACTCAGCAGTGGCCACAGGACTGGAAAAGGTCAGTTTTCATTCCAATTCCAAAGAAAGGCAATGCCAAAGAATGCTCCAACTACCGCACAATTGCACTCATCTCACATGCTAGTAAAGTAATGCTCAAAATTCTCCAAGTCAGACTTCAGCAATACGTGAACCGTGAACTCCCTGATGTTCAAGCTGGTTTTAGAAAAGGCAGAGGAACCAGAGATCAAATTGCCAACATCCACTGGATCATGGGAAAAGCAAGAGAGTTCCAGAAAAACATCTATTTCTGCTTTATTGACTATGCCAAAGCCTTTGACTGTGTGGATCACAAGAAACTGTGGAAAATTCTGAAAGAGATGGGAATACCAGACCACCTGACTTGCCTCTTGAGAAATCTGTATGCAGATCAGGAAGCAACAGTTAGAACTGGACATGGAACAACAGACTGGTTCCAAATAGGAAAAGGAGTACGTCAAGGCTGTATATTGTCACCCTGCTTATTTAACTTATATGCAGAGTACATCATGAGAAACGCTGGACTGGAAGAAACACAAGCTGGAATCAAGATTGCTGGGAGAAATATCAATAACCTCAGATATGCAGATGACACCACCCTTATGGCAGAAAGTGAAGAGGAGCTAAAAAGCCTCTTGTTGAAAGTGAAAGAGGAGAGTGAAAAAGTTGGCTTAAAGCTCAACATTCAGAAAACGAAGATCATGGCATCTGGTCCCATCACTTCATGGGAAATAGATGGGGAAACAGTAGAAACAGTGTCAGACTTTGTTTTTTTGGGCTCCAAAATCACTGCAGATGGTGACTGCAGCCATGAAATTAAAAGGCGCTTACTCCTTGGAAGAAAAGTTATGACCAACCTAGATAGTATATTCAAAAGCAGAGACATTACTTTGCCGACTAAGGTCCGTCTAGTCAAGGCTATGGTTTTTCCTGTGGTCATGTATGGATGTGAGAGTTGGACTGTGAAGAAGGCTGAGCGCCGAAGAATTGATGCTTTTGAACTGTGGTGTTGGAGAAGACTCTTGAGAGTCCCTTGGACTGCAAGGAGATCCAACCAGTCCATTCTGAAGGAGATCAACCCTGGGATTTCTTTGGAAGGAATGATGCTAAAACTGAAGCTCCAGTACTTTGGCCAACTCATGCGAAGAGTTGACTCATTGGAAAAGACCCTAATGCTGGGAGGGACTGGGGGCAGGAGGAGAAGGGGACCACCGAGAATGAGATGGCTGGATGGCATCACGGACTCAATGGATGTGAGTCTGAGTGAACTCCGGGAGTTGGTGATGGACAGGGAGGCCTGGCGTACTGCGATTCATGGGGTCGCAAAGAGTCGGACACGACTGAGCGACTGAACTGAACTGAACTGTTAATCCTAGGCAAGTTTCTTAATCTTTCTGAGCTTGATTTTGTCTTTTAGAAAATAAAAATAAATATGTCTATCTCTTGAAATTGCTGTGGGGATTAACTGATATCATTCATGATACAAATATTTAGTTAGTTGTTATTCATCTCTGTAATGTCCATAGCTCTTTACAGAGTACATATTACTTACACAGTATTGGAATTAGGGAATGAAAAAAAAATAATTCAATAACCATAAATGCAGGCCAAAGGTCTGGCATTTGGCAGTTTCTTTTAATATATGCTGTTTCATCTTCATCTGTGTTGTAGATAAATGTATTTCTCACTCACATGGATGCTTTTATCATCCATGCCATGGAAAGAAGCCCAGGAGACCCTATCTCTCTTGAACTTCTGGAACCAGGAGGCTTAGGTTACTAATCCCTGGTAGTTAGATGGTGTCTCTGGCTCAACTGTGCCCAGAGAGCTCCTGAGAATAGCACGACTGTTCCCAAGACCTGCTAGGAATACGAAGCGGATTTTAAATAGAGAAGCTTCTCTGCTTCAGGACTTTCAAGCCAGACATCTCTAGATAGAGACCACATAAAAACACGTAATGCCTTTGTCTACCACTAACAGTTGGCGTGGCAGCCTACACAGTGTCAGACAGGGCTAGGAACAAAAGAATCTAACAATGGTAACATTTTCAAACACCACACAGTGTTGGACAGGGGAGTTCTAGCACTTGTAAGTTCTCTGGCTCACACACAGACATACAGCTTGGTGTCACACTCTGCATTTGTGTCAGAATGGTCATGTCTCCGTCATGAACAAACAGCCGCTACTCATGCTTTTTCAGTTGCGTTTTTCTGAACTATTTTGTACTCTTTTGTTAATTCAAGGAATCACAATGAGTTTTAAGAGGCGGAGAGGCCTCCTAAACACTAACACAGTTAGGACCTGTGAGACAAAAGAAACACCTAATCCAATCGCTTGAGGAGAAAAAGACCAGTATATCCTGAGCGTCTCCTAAGCCACTCTGAGGTGGGTTATGTTTCAGGTTTTTTTCACAGTTATTTCCTGTGATCCTCACAAAAGCTCCATGAGGTCAGAGTCTTTGTTTATATTTTATAAATGAATATTCAGATGCTCAAAACTTAGATTACTAATGATTTAATGTTTTGGGATTTGCTGACCAAGCTTAAGTTGCAATGCCCATAAAGATAGATTTTTCTAAGGATGGCGGTTCTGCTAGTTGGAAGACCCGTTGCTTAGCTGAACGACCTCAATAACTTTGGGTAAGCACTGTTGAAAGAAGGCTCTAGTTCAGAGCCAAATTATGACGTCTCATAAAGAAAAGGATAATTTAAAATGCTTAGAGAGAAATACTCGAGAGAAGAGCTCTAAGTCAGTTAGAACAATCTTCACATGCATTAAGAGGAGGAAGAAGAGACTCCCATGATAAAATGGGTAAAGGATTTTAGAGAATTTATATCTTTACACGAGGGAATTGCTAAATTGTTTGCTTAGAGATATGTGATGTAATCTCCTCCCTGCCCATTTTTCCCTATGATATTTTTAATAAAATATGTGTTGTTCACCAAGCTCCAGTGCAAGTGAGTTAGTCAAATGATTTTAAAGAGGGGTAGGTTTCTGCATCTAGCTGGGATGCAAGATGAACCACACAAAAAGCACATGTCACAAAGCTGACGTGTGGCCTCAGGTGGGTAGGGAGGCAGACACAGTGATGATGTCTGGCAAACGGTTTAGAAAAAAGAATAAAATATGCTGATTTTAACTGAATTAAACAGGCAGAAGAAACCGTAGAATGGGAAGGAGTCAAGAATTCAATCCTAGAACAGAGAGGATATTACTTAACCACCAGCTCTCTTGTTTTCTCTGCCAGTGAGATGAGATTCTGAATGATACGCTTTCAAAGATTCCTCTCAGTGTTTGCGTCCTCTGTTTGTCTTTAGACAAAGATAAAACCACTCATCTTCAGGTCTTTTCACTACTAAGCAAGACATCAGACTCTCCTCTGAGGAAGTCACTATGCTTAACATTTCCAGTGTGAGTCAGAATTCTTGACTCTGTAGACCAATTCCTTGGTGCCCGAGGCTATTGGCAAAGGTTGAACAGAAGGACCTGATTACACTATGACATCAGGATCTGAAGATAAGCTGTGTGCCCTCAACTTTCTACCACATCTCGTCTCAGTTTCCAGCTCTGTTGCCACGGAGTAGCAAGACTCACAAAGAGAGCTTTGGCATGAGAAATAATGCCCACTATCCTGTCTGGAAATAAACTCTTACTATTTTAATTGACTCTATATTTTATCCAATCATTCAACAAATATATTTTGAGCAACTACTATGAGCCAGACCTTATGTGAAATGCCTGAAGTAAAAGAATGAAGGAAAGAGAAATTATTTTTGCCCTGTTATGGCTTAAGTCTAGTGGAAGAGACAGGCAAGAAATCAAACAATTGCAATTCACTCTGTGGAAAGTAATGTGACGGTCAGTGCAAGATGCTATGAGGTCACAGAGAAGAGTTACCTCGTCCAGACTTAGGGATCAGAGAGTCTTGGTCAGAGGATATGAAGTTGAAGCAGAGATTTAAAAGATGCTATGACTTAGCTATAGCTATGACACAGAGAGCAGAGAAGACATTGCTGAACAGAGAAATTATCTCCTAGTGGTCCAAAGGGAAGACAGTAGGCTTGGGCATTTAGGAAACTTGAAAAAAAGATCAGTCTGGACAGACCAGAGAGCTGTTGAGGAGTACTAAGAGGGCAGGCTAGAGAAGTAGACCGTGGCCAGCCCTTGAAGTCTGTGGAAGTCACTCGAACATTTTGAACCCCTATCCTATGATCAATAGGGAGTAATTGAAGCGCTCAAGACATGGAAAGACATAACCAGATACTTTAAAGGCTCATCTTCCCTGGACTTTGAAAAAAATATTTCATGTGGCAGTAAGAGTGCAAGCAGTAAAATAAGAAATGATGGCATTTGGACCAGAGTGGTGGCAATGAGAATGGAGAAAAATAGACAGACTTGAGATATATAAAGTAAGAATATTTTGTAGGAGATTTAAGCATCTTACTCAGCTCTTGATAGTATTTTCCTGTCTTATTTCCTGGACTGTGTTGCTTAACCATATGCCAGGAGATGAAAAGGACAAGACGATAATGTCTGCTAATGATTTCTCAAGGCCAAGTGTTACTTACCTGTCTTGTCCTATAAAGGCCAACTGAATGTGTTGATACCACCATTCATTCCTTCGTTCTTTCATCCCAGCATATGTTTGTCGATTACCTACTGTATGCTAGGCAGCACTCTCAACATAGGAGACATGATAGTAGAGGGATGAAGACACCGGTTTCACAGAATTTACGGTCCATGGGTTGCAGACAAAACAAAGTAGATGAATAAATGGAAAATGTAACCTCGGATAGTTCCATCACAGAGGGTGGCAAGAGAGTGACGAGAGACAGCCAGTTCCTGTGGAAGGATCAGAAAAGGTATCTCTGAAAGGGGACATTTGAGCTGACACCTGAGTTCTGAGAAACCCACAGAAATATCTGGGTGGAGGGGTCCCAGGAGAGGGAGCAGTAGGAGAAGCGGTATTAAGGTGAGACCCCACCCTGCCACTGCATTCAGCATCATAACCTGGTTCTCCTTCTGCTTGATTTTGAACCTGCCCCACTTTTTTTATAAAGGATTTTGGAATGAGAGTGTGCTCAGTCGTGTCCAAATCTTTGTGATCTCATGGACCATAGCCCGCCAGGCTCCTCTGTCCATGGAATTTTCCAGGCAAAAATACTGGGGTGGGTTGCCATTTCCTCCTCCAAGGGATCTTCCCGACCCAGGATCGAGCCTGTGTCTGCGTGTTTCCTGCGTCTCCTGCATTGTTGGAAGCCCCTTATCACGTTCTAGCTGCCATATGCTTTACATTTTCCTCTTCTTTATTGTCTGGTGTCTATCTTCTTTGACTGGAACATAAATTTCAAGAGGGCAAGGAGATTTCTCTGTTCTGTCCACTGCTCTCTTCCCAGCAGGTAGGAGAGTTCCTGGAACACACCTGGTGCTCAAACATTTTTCGAGTTAATGCATTCAAGAGTGAATAATACGTGCTTTGAAACAGAAATCAGGGCCATGTGACTTGAGCTCAGGAATGCAGGTAAGTGGACTATAACGTGAAACAGGGATGAGGAAATCGATCATGCAGAGCTGTGTAGACCACAGAAAAAGGGTCTAGTTTTTATTTTTAAAAACCCTCTACTAGAGAGGTTTGAGTGAAGGCATGAAGAAATTGGATTTGCATTTTGAGCAGACCTCGCCGAGTGCCGCGTGGAGAATGTATTTTAGAGTGTGAGGATGGAGTAGAAGCAGAGAAGTCTGCTGGAGAGTGAAGTCTTCGGTGGCTCCTAAGCCCATTTCCTCAGGCTTGATGGGCTGCTCCGTGCACACTATCCTTCAAGTACAGTTTGCATTATGTTTACCATAATGCATTATGGGGAATCTGCCAACTTCCTTTCTCCTGGCTTGGCCAAAGGTAACAACAGCTTGGAGCCTGGTGCAGAGCTCATTAGGAGGAGCATCTTTTATGTCAAGGAAGCATAAACATCCTTCAGAGATGCAGCCTTGATTAAAAATACATGGATACTCTTGGATCTAAGCAGAAGACATATGGTCTTTGATTGTCTGGGTTTTTCACTTCGTATGAGAACATTATGGGGCTGCATTAGGGCTGCGGAGACACATTTCACTCTCTTAAACAGAGGGACTGCCTGTGCTTTTCCTTACCCTCCTGGTCCCTCACCATCCCCCACCCCTTAGAGACTGAACAGTTCAATTAATTCCTGATTAACTCAACTTTTGATTTTGTCACAGGAGTGTTTTCCTTGGCCTTTTTTTCTGCCCTTTCTTATGGAGATGAGGACTTGCTATACTCCAAAGATGAGGACAGCTTTCACGCCATGACTCCAGTCTTGCACAGGTGAATTAACTAATTTTTCTATGAAGCATCCATCCCACACACTTTCTGTTTTCACTTAAGCTGCACTGACCCATTCTGATGCCTTGCTCAGTTTGAGGAATGAGCCATGATAGTTATGACAATAGAATCTATTGTCATAAACAAACCAACCAAAAGGTTAGGTCTGAATCCTGAATTTATTGTAAGCTACCTGTGAGATCCTGGGTCAAGCTCATTGGTAGCTTTGACCGACAAGTCTCTTCTGTGATGAGGATAGGATAGTTCTTGTATTCTGTTGGGTGGTTATTGTGAAACCATGCCCTGAGGTTATACTGTATCAAGGGCTTAACACACTGCCAGGGGCATAGCAACTCCCACAGAAACTCTGGTTTCTCTTATTGCTTTAATATTTCTATATGTGCTCTACATGTATTAGGTTCTTAATTAATGTTTCCCTTAAATGAACCACTTAAGGGAAGTTATGATGCATTATGAACTGAAGGTGCCAGTTCAGTGCCCCCTCTTTCTCTGTGATGACTTTGTGAATTGCACCAGGCTGATGTATTGTTCCTCTGTCCTTCTCTAACTTGTACAGCTGCAACCCCTCTGCTTTCATTCAGCATGGTACAGGAATGAACACCACCAGTGGAGAGAACCGCCTGGGTTTACACTTGCAACAAGACACAAACTAGCTTTAAGTTTACAGAAGTTACCAGGCTGCTTGAATCCAAGTTTCTTCATTTAGAAAATTAGGATAATAATGTCACTTAGTATATAGAGTTGCTATGTGTATTAAATGAATAATACATATAAACCCTTAGCATAGAAACTAGCATAGAGACTAGATTAATGTAAGTGATCAGTAAGTATTCTCATCATCATTATCATCCTTATTATTATCATTATCATCATTATTATTCTTTCTCTCTGATAGCTCTTGTGTAGCCACGAAGACATGTGTTGTGTTTTACATGTTTGCATTCACTCTTAGAGATCATTGCATTTCTAATATGTGTAATATTCTTGGGGAAACACTAGCCATGTTCTGCTATCCGTGACTGACAGGCAGGCCTAGAGTGATTAGCCATGGGGCTTTCCCTGGGATGCTCCTAGAATTAACACTGGATGTGCTGTATTCTGGATAATTCCTAAATTCTGAGCAAACTAGGATTGTTAGTCACTCTGGCAGACTAGAAAAGATTAGCACTTACCACTGACCTGTAGAAGAAGGGGCTTAGGAGGACGGTGGCAATTAAAGACTCACATGTGTAAGAGCTGATCAGCACTGGCCTATTGGGAAAGCAGAAGGTATAAGGGTTATGGAAACAGAAAACCATATACTAGGTAAAACCCTGACACTAGGAAGTGAAGTGAAAGTCGCTCAGTCGTGTCCAACTCTTTGTGACCCCATGAACTATACAGTCCATGGAATTCTCCAGGCCAGAATACTGGAGTGGGTACCTGTTTCCCTCTCCAGGGGATCTTCCCAACCCAGGGATCGAATTCAGGTCTTCTGCATTGCAGGCAGATTCTTTACCAGCTGAGTCACCAGGGAAGCCCTGACACTAGGAACATAAAGCAGATAATTAGGTTTGTCCTGGAAAGGGCAGAGGAGTAAGGGAACCTTTGCTTGCATCCTTACATATGTGAAATTATCTTATTTTATAAACCCATTACTCCAAGCCAATCAATAACAAAATATTAATTGAGCAGATATTATATGCCAGGCTTTTGTCTGCACTTCACTTGATCTCATTCTCTTTCCTTAACAATTCAATAAAACACATTTTAGAATACTGATTTTCTTCCGGTTTTATTTTTTTTAATTTTACTTTATTTTACTTTACAATAATGTATTGGTTTTGCCATACATCAACATGAATCTACCACGGGTGTACACGTGCTCCCAATCCTGAACCTCCCTCCCACCTCCCTGATTTTGTAGATCAGATTCTCCAGAGGTGAGACTCAAGCATCAGTCTCTTTTCAAGCTCCCCGAGGCCTCTAGAAATTCTAATTTAATTGATCTGGTGTGCACCAAGGGCTTTAAAAATATTCCCAAGTACAAGAGGTTGAATAGCATTCCCCTAAATTTATATTTTCCTGGAGTCCCAAAATGTGACCTTATTTGACAATAAAGTCTTTGCAATGGCTTTTCTTTTGCTAAGATGCAGATGTTTTACTTTGCAAATGGAAAGATAGGGTCATATTGGATTGTTCTCTAGTTGCTAAGCCATATTTGACTCTTTGGGACCCTGCGGACTGTCGCCTGTTAGGCTCCTTTGTCCATGGGATTTCCAGGGCAAGAACACTGGAGCAGGTTGCCATCTCCTTTTCTTGGGAACCTTCTTGACTCAGGAACCAAACCCACATCTCCTGCTTGGCAGGCAGATCCTCTGAGTCACATGGGATGCCCCTCCTCTTGGGCTGGGGGCTCTAAATCTAATGACTAGTGTCTGTCTGTAAGGAGAGAGGACACACAGTGATATATATACAAGAAGAGGGCCATGAGACAATGGAAGCAGAGATTGGGCTCAATGCACCTATGAGACAAAAGAAGTCAAGAATTTCCAGGCATCCCCAGAAGTTAGAAAGAGGCCAAAAGGATGCTACTCTAGAGTTGTCAGAGGGGGCATGGTCTTGCCAACATTTTGAATTTAAACTTCTAGACCCTAGGTGCAAGAGAATCAATTTTCACTGTTTTAAAACACCCAGTTTGTGGGAATTGGTTATGGCAGCCATGGGGAACTCATATAAAGGTAATTCTGTTTTGCAGCCAAATTTGAGAACTGTTCTAGTTAGCTTATCCCTAATCATAATAGGTCATCTTGACTTCAACTTCTTCATTCAGGTCATTAATCCCCTCTACAATGCCTCTCACAGCTGTCCTCAAAAGAGTAGAATTCTTACACAATTGTGAAAGGGAATTTATGGGTTTCTAGGTTGGACCCTCCCACACTAGCTACTTTTTAAAGACTTCCTATGACCCTCTGAGGGCACCAGGGACACTCACCCTTCAGAGACCATGTACCCAATTCAGGTCTGTCATTATAATGTGTTCGCCTTCCTTTTAAAATATTCCCTCTATGAGAATTCCAAAGAGAAGATTTTCAAAGAGAAAAGCACAATCATTACAGTTGAGAAACTGCTCTTGAAACTTATTAGCTTGTGACTCATACTCCTGAAAGGAGCTAATACCTTAATTTCATATTTCTCTGCTCAAATGCAGACCAAGGCGTAAACTGAAATGAAACTTTACACTAATGGCTTCTTAATTATACCCATCTAAAAGCAATTACCTGAGTTTTAGCAGATACAAAGTTAGGTTGATGGGACCAGCAGATGAGAAATAAGATGAAAGGTCATCTGTGAAAAAAGATCAACAGAGAGAAGATAAAACACAGTGAGGAGAGAGGAGAAAGACATCCAGAGATGAGTAAAGGTTGATAAATTTCTAATAATAGTACTGCCTGATTTCTAAAACAGGCTTGCCCCTTTCTCCCCTAACTGTTAGAAATGAGGCTAAAGAAGAAACACTTTATTTCAAGGTAGAAACTGACTAGATGTGAGGCTTTGATACCTGGACTACAATTACTTTATGCCATGCTTTGAGCCAAAATTTGCTAAATGGTAGAAGCGGGATTCTAAGGCAAAAGCAACTGAACATTCTTCGTATGTTTCCCATTAAATAGGAACATGTGGCACATGAGCTCAGTGTGCAAGGCCGCACAGCCTTGCGTGTGCACGTGTGTGTAACACGCGTGTGCACTGACACAGAAGTCATTCAGCAGCCTGTTCACATGTCGTCTTCTGAGTGGGAGACCCTGATGGCACTTTGCTTTATGCCATATGCTTTTCTATTCTGTTTAGATTATTTGCAATTATCTTATATTCATTATAGACAAAAGAGAAACACTGAAAATAAAAATCAGATACGAATAAGCCAATCTAGCGGAAAAAACAAGTTAGGTTGATTGTGTTCCTCTCCATTAAAAACTGAGCTGACATGGATTCTAGAAGCAGGAGTGAAAGGCTTCTACAGATACATCAGGTCTCAAACTGAGACCCTTGGTTTGGAATACATCAGGCGCCAGCGCCCTGCTCCCCAAAGGCGCGGCCGTGGAGCTGGCGCTGTGGGGCCCGCGGCCGCCCGTCCTGTCCCTGCGTGGCTCGCAGGAGACGCCCTTCCTGCTGAAGCAGGCGGGCGGGGCAGCGGGCCGGGCGAGGACCGGACCTGCTGCGTGACT
>SJXQ01001581.1:0-17775 GCA_006408695.1 Aepyceros melampus | reverse complement strand
GCTTGAGCCCGTCCGCCCTGCAGGCTGACTCCCCAGGCTCTGACCTGAACAACGACGAGCTCGGCGAGTCGGAGGGCACGAGACCACACAAAAGGTTTAAATGCAGACGTTGCCTTCCAGTCTTTAGGTCCAGGGCGGGCGGGCCCGCACCGGCACGTGAACAGGCCCCACAACCCCGGGAAGCCGAACGCCTGCGACACCTGCCACGAGCGCCTTCACACCCTCCTCAAAGTGTGGGCGCAGCGCCAGACGGGCGCGGCGTGGTGAGACTCCGGCGCCCACGCCGTCCTGGGAGGGAGCTCGCTGGGACCGTGCGAGAGCGAGATCGAGAAGGCGCTGATCCTGAAGCTGCGCCGCGGCCGGCCGGCGGCTTCCACGGCCCTCGCTCCGGGCCAAGGGCGCGTGTGTGCGCACGGCCTGCGGGAAGGCCTACCGATCCTCTCCCAGCTCAAGCGGCTCGTGAAGCTGCACCCGGGGGAGAAGGCCCTGCGGCCCCCGGGGGCGCAGCGGGCGGCCCGGAGCTCGGTCT
This sequence comes from Aepyceros melampus, assembly GCA_006408695.1. Taxonomy (NCBI): domain Eukaryota; kingdom Metazoa; phylum Chordata; class Mammalia; order Artiodactyla; family Bovidae; genus Aepyceros; species Aepyceros melampus. The sequence continues at coordinate 17,246 of SJXQ01001581.1, read as the reverse complement.
GTGCCGCCGCTGTAACGCCAAGCTCTCTTCTCTCCTAGAGCAAGGCAGCCACGAGCGCCTGTGCCGCACGGCTACCGCGGGCCCCTGCTGCAGCCCCAGGCTCTTCTCGGCCCAGCGCAAGCGCGAGCTCCGCAAGCTCAGGGGCCTGGCGGGCGTGCGCACCTCCAGGTCGGCCTTCAGCATCTGGCGGCACCGGGTGGAAGCGCACAATCAGGACAGCATGGCCCGGCCCGGCACCTCCCCACCCCGGCCAGACCGAGGCCACCGGCCCTGCCCCGCCCGGCCACTGCCGCCAGACGACCCCGCGGGGAGCGGCCGCGGCCCTGAGCCTGTGGACTTTGACTCCGAAGACTCCACTTGCCCCCCGAGGACCTCAGCCTCTCCAAGCCGCTGAAGATCCAGGTAAAGAGGAGCCGCCGGAGGAGGCCGAGGAGGAGGCGCCGGGGCCGGCGTGGCCTCCAAGGACCTGTGGCCCTGCGAGAAGTGCGGCAAGCCTTCCCACAGCCCCACAGGCCTGCCCGAAACCCCCACTCCCACCGCCGACGAGCTGTTGGCGCCCCGAGAGTCACCCTGTTTTACCGGGCGCCCCCGCTCTCCGCCATCACCTTTAAGACAGTTCATGTGTAAGCTCTGCCACAGGACATTCAAGACGGCCTTCAGCCTCTGGAGCCACGGGCAGACCCACAACTGAAAGACTTCTCAGCCCTGGAGACAAGCGCTGGTCCCCAGACTTCAGCCCAAATCGTGAACTGTGTCATAAGAAACTACATATTTTTTAAAAAAGAATAATAAAGGTTTCAAATTATTATGCTTGAGAAAAAAAAAAAGAAAAATAATAAAATTTGAATGCCTTGGGGTACAATCTTCAAATTAATTAGCCACATTCTTCTTCCTCTCCCTGTCTCTTTCTCTTCTCTCAGATACACAGAGTCGGTTTCACTTATTCCCTTTAATTTGTCCAACACTTCAAACATGAGTTTGCAACCCTCTTCACAGAAGAAAGCTCACTGTCTATTCTGCTACTGGAGAGAAAATTTAATATAAACGTAAATGAAGGCAGTTTTGAGGAGAGTGAGTGACAGGACTCTGAGTCCTCAAAGATGTTCCTGCCTTTTGTCTCATAGTTCAATCATTCAAATCACTTCTTGGTTTGGAATCTCCATTTCTTTTTTTCAAATGCTGACATCATATACTCTCTATGGCCAGAAAAAAACCTACAGATTAAGCCTCATGAACTCAAGGCCCACTTCCAGTCATTGATGTCCACTCAAACACCTGCCTTTTGCAATGATCCTAGAGTCAAAGTCAGTAGAAAGTGTCGGTTCCCCCTCAGACAAGTTCCATGTTCTATCAGCATTTAGATTCATTTTCACTTTTGCAACCAAATTCAAGAGATAAGAAACCTTTCCTATCATCAACAACAACAAAATTGAGACAAAGCTAACATGTTATTAGTTTTTGTTACCCTCTACTCTGTTGGTTGCCTTATCAGTGATAATTCACTTTACTTTTCACAAAAGTTGCTGATTTACTTTACAGAGGTGTAGCAAGTATTACTCTTATTTTATAGATGTGTGTGTGTGTGTGTGTGTGTGTGTGTGTGTGTGTTAGTCCCTCAGTTGGGTCTGACTCTTTGTGACCCCATAGAATGTAGTCTGCCAGACTCCTCTGTCCATGGAATTCTCCAGGCAAGAATACTGAAACGGGTAGCCATTCCCTTCTCCAGGGGACCTTCCTAACCCAGGGGTCAAACCCTGATCTCCTGCATTGCAGGCAGATTCTTTTCCATCTAAGTCACCAGAGAAGCCATATAGATGAGGATATTAATACTAAACTAAGACTGAATTTCAGTTCTGAGACATTACTTTGCCAACAAAGGTCTGTCTAGTCAAAGCTATGGTTTTTCCAGTAAATCATGTATGAATGTGAGAGTTGCACTGTGAAGAAAGCTGAGTGCCGAAGAAGTGATGCTTTTGAACTGTGGTGTTGGAGAAGACTCTTGAGAGTTCCTTGGATTACAAGGAGATCCAACCAGTCCATCCTAAAGTAAATCAGTCCTGAATATTCATTGGAAGGACTGATGCTGAAGCTGAAACTCTAATTCATTGGCCACCTGATTCGAAGAACTGACTCCTTTGAAAAGACCCTGATGCTGGGAAAGATTGAGGGCAGGAGGAGAAGGGGACAACAGAGGATGAGACGGTTGGATTGCATCACAGACTCAATGGGCATGAGTTTGAGTAAACTCCGGGAGTTGGCGATGGACAGGGAGGACTGGCATGCTGCAGTCCATGGGGTTGCAAAGAGTCGGACATGACGGAGCAACTGAACTGAAGTGAATTTTTGAAGATTGCACAGCTTTCAGTGCCAGCAACAAATCTACAACCTAGGTTAGTCTGAAAACAAAGTGTGACCCATTTCCCAAACTAGACTCCTAAAGTAGATCTCCCCATCATGGTGAGCTGGTGCTGGCTGGTGAAAGGCAATTGTGTGCATTCCTCAGCTCGTGATGTCATTTAGTAGCTTGAAATCAGTAAGGTGGGGATATTTACACCCTGGAAATTGGCACCTGCTAAAAATCAGGGTCTTTTCGAGGATGGAGTGCAGATTAGCCTCTTGCTTGACTTATACTGGCACACCACTGCTCCTAAACTAGACTGAAATTCCTTTCATTTATTCAGTTTTTGTTGAGGCCCTCCTATTTGACAACCTTACGGTTGTCACCAGAGAGAAAAATAGTGCTACAATGATCCCCAACTTCAGAAATATACAACTAGCAAAACTGACATGGAATTAAACCAAAGACCACAATATCTGACAAGTATCAAAGCAAGATGTAGAAAGTCATCTCATTGTGCAGTAAAGAAAACAAGGACTAGGGCTTTTATAAGTAAATTATAGTTAGTAAATTCCTAATAGGACTTATTCAGACACACCCTACTTAACTCCTTAACTTTCAAATTCAATAAAGATCTTTTTTTTTTTTTTTAATCATTGCTCTTTGGTCTGGTGTTTTTTTGGGGGGGAGTAGCTTGGTTATTAAAAACTATCCACTCGATTTTCCATCTGCCCCAAATAATTTTTTCCTCCTCAGATAATCAGACCTAGTCATTCAGTCACATCTGACCTTTTAATTCTCAGAGTAAATGGCATCTCCCCAGAAATGTACGATCACCCATACAAAATGGCTCAGTGGTAAAGAATCCACTGTCAAGCAGGAGACAGGTTTGATCCCTGGGTCAGGAAGACCATCTGGGGAAGGAAATGGCAACCCACTCCAGTATTCTTGCCTGGAAGATTCCATGGACAGAGGAGCCTGCTGGGGTATAGTCCATGGGGTCACAGAGAGTCAGACACGATTGAGTACACACATGCTGTAAGATTAGAGTGTCTCCTCATCACATTATTCTGTGTTATGAGTTGAATTGCATCCCTTTCCTCCCACCCCAGAAGGATAATTTGTTGAAGTCTAAACCCCTATAGCCTCAGAATGTGATTTAATTTGGAAATGGTTTTTGACAGATATAATTAGTTAAGATGGGTATAAGAGTAGTACAAGGTGTGCCCTAACCCAGCATGATTTGTGTCCTTATGAAAAGGGTGACTTTGGACACAGAGGCAAATACACAGTGAGAAGGCAGTGTGAAGATAATAGGAGAAAACACCACGCAAGGATGAAGGCAGAAACTGCGGTAATGTATCCATAGCCAAGCAATGCCAAGATGCCAGCACATCGCCAGGAGCTGGGAAGGGAGGCCTGGGCAGACTCTGTCCCGCAGCCCTCAGAAGGGCCCAGTCTGCCAACACGTAGACCTAGGACTTCTAATGCTCAGAATCGTGAGGCAAAAATGTCTGTGGTTTAAGACCGCTGGCTGGTGGTTCTTGATCATGGTAGCCCTGGGAAATTGATATGCTCTATTTCAGCTTTATCATGCTCCCTCTCTTTTTGTTTGCTTCGTTGTTAGTTTTGATCCTTTTCTTCTTACACTGGAATATAGGAACCTCTTGTTTGATGCTATTATTGCTGGTCTTAGACCGTTGGCTCCCATATACTAAATGCTCAACAAATGTTTTTGGAAACAATAGAGTTTATTGACTTACCCAGCTTAAGAAAAGGCTGCACATATAATTTTAGGCAAGGTTTGATCAAACAACTTGATGAAGTCACCAAGATCTATAGTCTCTCTCTCTTTCTTTCTGTCTTACTGAGGTGTCAGCTTCATCCTAGGTCCAAGTTCTCTAGAACAAGTCAGATGGCTCCTGTTCATCTCAGACTCCATCACTCGGCATTTTCAACTATAAGCAAAATAAGTCTCCAAAAATTAGAAAAAAATTCAAATGATTCTGGATGACAACAGATGAGATGGGTATTTTCTCCTTGGGGTTTCATGGTCCACATTTAAAAACAGCAGAAGAGAAAGAAGGCACTTCTCTGTTGACACAAAGGAAGATATTGACCCAATTCTCACTTGTCCTCATGGACCCAAATTGTGCAAGTCACAGGCGTATCCCTGGTCCACTGACCACAATAGTATGGCCAGGAGCTTGGGATGGGCAAGGTTACACTGATAAACTAAGCCGGGACACTGGGGGTGCGGTCTTGCCTGTGGATGCTCATGTCCGACTCTTTGTGGCCCCACGGACTATAGCCCGCCAGGCTCCTCTGTCCATGAAATTTTCCAAGCAATAATGCTGGAGTGGGTTGCTGTTTCCTTCTACAGGGTATCTTCCCAACTCAGGGATCAAATCCTGTATCTCCTCTATTTGGTCCACATTTAAAAACAGCAGAAGAGAAAGAAGGCACTTCTCTGTTGACACAAAGGAAGATATTGACCCAATTCTCACTTGTCCTCATGGACCCAAATTGTGCAAGTCACGGGCGTATCCCTGGTCCACTGACCACAATAGTATGGCCAGGAGCTTGGGATGGGCAAGGTTACACTGATAAACTAAAGCCGTGGACACTGGGGGTGCGGTCTTGCCTGTGGATGCTCATGTCCGACTCTTTGTGGCCCCACGGACTATAGCCCGCCAGGCTCCTCTGTCCATGGAATTTTCCAAGCAATAATGCTGGAGTGGGTTGCTGTTTCCTTCTACAGGGTATCTTCCCAACTCAGGGATCAAATCCTGTATCTCCTCTATTCGCAGGCAGGTTCTTTACCACTGTGCCACCTGGGAAGCCTGGGAGTGGGGTCTCTGGCACCCAAAACTGAAGGACATCATAGGGAGGGAAAAAGGGGAGTTGGAGGCTGACACACAGCCCAAAACACTCACCACATTGTCCAAATATAGAAAGATATTTTAAACTTTTAGAGCCACTGGCCTCCACTGGCATTACCTAACAGGGACAAACAGGTACTGTGTCTGAATTAATGTCTTTGCTCTGTTGTTCTTCCAAAAATCTTTCAGACTTCCTGCTTTGTTTGCTCTACATAACTCAAATTCACATTAAACTGACATTTGCATTACTCACACTCTTTTTTTTTTCCCCAAAATGATGACTCACTAAATGGATCTGAGTGGCTTCAAAAGATTTTCCATACCTCAAAAGCACCCAACTGACCCTTTAAAGATGATAGAGAGCCTATTTAAAAATAGATTCCTGAATATGGGTCTTAGTATATAAACCAATCATTAAACATGGCACTATCTATAATTCAGAAAGAGAGAAGGCAGAACATTTCTACAAATTTATTTTTGTTATTGTTGTGGAGGGAGGATTATTCCCTTCACCAATTGGTTTCATGGTTTTTTTTTGTTTTTTTTTTCCTTTTAGTTTTCTTGACTGATGCTCTGGGTAAAAGCTTCAAATGAACCAAATTTCTGCTAAAAGCTGTACTTATGTGATTCTCTCAAACCACTAGCATTTAAAGGCAAGAACACACTGGTTTCTAGGGTATAAAATAAAAGGATTTAAGAACACAATTAGTTACTTGTTCCAGCAATTAGAGCTGAGTTTAATTACAAACTAACCTCTTGATAGACCATTTGACAGTCAGTGCAAAGTGAGAGAAAGACATCAGAAAACTGCTAGGAGCAGCAGCAAAAGAACTTTCCACGTATTTATTTTTGTTTCCATGCTCTTCGGGCCTGGCCTTGCTCGTATCAGGGTAAGGTAACAGAGTTCCTTCTTGAGAATGGATTATCCTTTAACTTAGCAACAGGGCTGCTTTCTCTCCCACCTAGCTGAGAGCCAAGTTGGGATCCTGGATTTGTTACTCATCTCACCCTAATGTACCCAGTGTGTTTCCTCTCCAGCCCCAGAGATACGTCTGTTTTCCTAGTGGTGAGGAGGGCACCCAGGGCGTTCACAGCTGAAAACGTTAAAGCACAATGGGATTTAAAGATCATCTGATCCAGCTCAGAAGTATTACAGACACACACACCTGAGTTCTGGAGAGGTTGTGACTCACTCGAGGGCACCAGGGTGGGACTGATCTGAGACCTCAACCTAGGATTCTAGAGGGTAAGTGGAACACATGCCATTCCTTGGAACAAAGTAAAGGTTTATGCTTCCTGTAGTTGCACTGGAGTAATTTATTGTCTTCCTGTTAGCATTTCCAAAAATGGAGCCCTCAGAAAGATGAATAAGAGGCCATTCTTTCAACGCTGCATTTCCCTCCTTAAGTACCAGAACTCAGATCCATTTACTGGGTGTGCTACACTGATGTGGCTTTATGCACAGCCGTGCTGGCCCTGTGCTCAGAGCCAATTACATTAGAGGCAGAGCCGAGCTGATGGGAGAAAGCGTGTGGTTAAGAATTAGGAGGATTGGCACCAAGCCCTATTCTGCTATTTACTAGCCGTAAATAAGCCTTCTCACCTGAATCATTTTACATTCCCTTCCTTCTGAATGGGAAACATAATTTTTTTTTACCCAATATTGCTCCTATTCAGCAAATATTATTGAGTACCTACTATGTGCCAGAAACTATACCATGTTCCATCATAGTAATATGGTAGAAACCAAAGCCCCTGATCTCACAGAGCTTATGTTACAACCTGGAAAGGACTCTGACAAGATGGATGTTTAAACAGAGAGATGAAAAAAGTAAAGAAACTTGTCATGTGACAGCCAGAAGAGAAGCACGCAAAACTGAGGGATGAGCAAATTTCCTGAGCCACGTCTGACCTAGTGCAAGAAAGCCACACTTTTTATAAGGATCAAATGTTTAGTGTCTGAAATAATAAGGAGAAAGCTGTAAATTTCTGTGCTAATATGCTGTGCTACTTTCGTCAGAGGGAACCACATTCTTGTTAAGAGGACAGGTGAGTGATTTACAGTTTTCAGGACTTTTCTTGATTTTCTAAAATCAATGCATTATACTATCATAATTTATTTCTTTAAAAAGTTATTAAATTATAAAATTTGGATCCAATAAACACTGTATGAGACAGTAGATTCTTAAGTCTGATAGGCTGGGTGGGAATACTGACTCCACCATTTGCTAGCTTTGTGATTTTAAATTACTTTTTAATTTAAATCCTGCAAATCTCAGTTTCCTCCTCTGTGAAAGAGAGCCTGGAAAATATGTCCCTGGAGGGGTTTTGTAAAAATGTAACAATATCTGGAAGGTCAAGGACACAGCCTAGTGGAGGGTCCTGGGAAGTGCTCTGTCAAGGTTAACTCTTTCAACAGTGTAATTAGGGAGGTTGGGGTGCTCACTGGTCCCCATTTCTCTTATAACAATGTATTCCACTCCCAGAGAAAAAAGTGCCACTAAGCCAAGGAACCTGCTAGAATTACCACCACCCACAATCTGTTTTCTAAAAAATATTGCAGAAGCAGTTTCAATTCTGAATGCCAGTGGGAAGCAATCTACTGTCAAGTCCCTGATTCTGTTAGCAAAGAGGGAGAGAAAGAAGTGTCCTCTGCCATACTCACCACTCCAGTGAGAGACGGCTTGTTCCTCTAGCCCCTATGGTGTACCTCACTGCAGTGACAAAAGTCAATGACACTGGTCCACTGAGTTGCAGGGCTGAGGTCAGAGCAGTTTGCAGACACTGTGACCTCTACTTCAGCGCTCTTTGCCCTCACCTACAATGTCAAAATCCATCATAAAATGGCAGGTATCTCATGGACATTGGCCCTATTTCTTAAAATATACCATAGTCTCCTTAAAAAAAAATACAATCTCAATCAACTCATGAAGAGTACCTCACATACCTTATTCCTGGATTATGCTTTATACTAAAAATAAGACATGCATAGAGATGGGAATACCAGACCACTTTATCTACCTCCTGAGAAACCTGTATGCAGGTTCAAGAAGCAACAGTTAGAACCAGACATGGAACAATGGACTGATTCAAAATTGGAAAGGAGTACGTCAACACTGTATATTGTCACCCTGCTTATTTAACTTATACACAGATTACATTGGGCAAAATGCCAGGCTGAATGAATCACAAACTGGAATCAAGATTGCTGGGAGAAATATCAATAACCTCAGATACGCAGATGACACTAAACTAACAGCAGAAAGTAAAGAGGAACTAAAGAGCCACTTGATGAAGGTGAAAGAGAAGAGTGAAAAAGCTGGCTTAAAACAGCATTCAAAAGACTAAGATCACGGCATCCAGTCCCATCGCTTCATGGCAAATAGATGGGGAAAAAATGGAAACAGTGACAGACTTTATTTTCTTGGGCTCCAAAATCAATGCAGACAGTGACTGCAGCCATGAAACTAAAAGACACATGCTCCTTGGAAGAAAAGCTATGACAAACCTAGACACTATACTAAAAAACAGAGACAACGCTTTGCCAATAAAGGTCTATATAGTCAAAGCCCTGGCTTTTCCAGTATTCATGCATGGATATGGGAGTCGGACCATAAAAAAGGCTGAGTGCTGAAGAATGGATGCTTTTGAATTGTGATGTTGGAGAAGACTCTTGAGAGTCTCTTGGACTACAAGGAGATCAAACTAGTGAATCTGAAAGGAAATCAACTTTAATATTCATTGGAAAGACTGATGTTGAAGCTGAAGCTCCAATAATTTGGCCACCTGATGCAAAGAACTGACTCATTGGAAAAGATCCTGATGCTGGGAAAGATTGAAGGCAGGAGAAGAAGGGGACGACAGAGGATGAGATGGTTGGATGGCATCATGGAGTCAATGACATGAGTTTGAGCAGACTCTGGGAGATAGTGAAGGACAGGGAAGCCTGGCGTGCTGCAGTCCATGGGGTCACAAAGAGTAGAACATGGCTACAAATGAACTTATTTACAAGACAGAAATTGAGTTACAGATGTAGAATGAGTGCACAACAGCATGAACAACAAAGAGCCCTGAGAGTTTCCTGTTGTTTATTAGGAACTCACTCTTTTTAGAGGCAGAGCTTTTAGATATTGAGCCACAAATTCCTTTGAGAATCCAATTAAAGTCATGAATGCTGGACAGTTATCCAAAATGCTCTTTCAGGTAAACAGTAATTCACATGACTGCCTGAGACCATAGTCATTCTGAAAACAAACTGGCCCCCTGTTGTAATAATTTCATGCTTGTAGTTTCTTGGTTTCCCATTGTCTTGACTATTTTATAGTTTATAGGGTGACTCTGACTAATCTTCCAAGGGTGTGGTTATTTCTTTTCTAAATAAATTTTTATTAGGATATAGTTGATTTCTAATGATTTACAACAGTTATAATGTTGTGTTAGTTTCAGGTTTATGATACGGTGAATCTATTATACATATAGCCACTCTTTTTTAGGTACTTTTCCCATATAGGCCATTACAGAGCATTGAGTAGAGTTCCCTGTTGTATACAGTAGGTTCTTATTGCTTATCTATTTTATATAAATAGTGTGTATATATCAATCTCAGTCTTCCAGCTTATCCCTCCCCCATACACCCCAGTAACCATAAGTTTATTTTCTACATCTGTAACTCTATTTCTGTCTTGTAAATAAGTTCATTTGTAGCCTTGTTTTAGATTCCACATACAAGCAATGCCATATGATATTTGTCTTTCTCAATCTGACTCACTTCATTCAATATGAGAATCTATCCACGATTCTCATGACATGAGGTCCATCCATGCTGCTACAAATGGCATTTATTTTGTTATTTTTATTGCTGAATAATCTTACATTGTATATATGTACCACATTTTCTTTATCCATACCTCTCTTGATGGACTTTAGGTTGCTTCCATGTTTGGCTACTGTAAATAGTGCTGCAATGGACACTGGGGTGCATGTATCTCGTAGTCATGTATGGATATAAGACTTGGACTGTAAAGAAGGCTGAGCACTGAAGAATTGATGCTTTTGAACTGTGGTGTTGGAGAAGACTTTTGAAAGTCCCTTGGACTGCAAGGAGATCAAACCAGTCCATCCTAAAGGAAATCAATCCTGACTATTCATTGGAGGGACTGATGCTGAGGCTAAGACACCAATACTTTGGCCACCTGATGTGAAGAGCTGACTCACTGGAAAAGACCCTCATCTTGGGAAACATTGAAGGCAGGAGGAGAAGGGGGCGACCGAGGATGGGATGGTTGGGTGGCATCACTGACTCAATGGACATGAGTTTGAGCAAACTCTGGGAGATGGTGAAGGACAGAGAAGCCTGACTTGCTGCAAAGAGTCAGACGTGACTGAGAGACTGAACAGCCACAATCTTTTTGAATTATGGGGAGATTCCTGAAGCAGAGACGTATCCTCCATCACTTCTCACCATCACTCTCCATTCAGCAGTGTTTGCCAAGGCTCCTGAGTTCACAGAGCTTCCCCTAAGTCAGGCAGCCTGGGGAGACCATTTGAGTGGAGCCTAGAAGCATTCATCTGGAAGAAGGTAACTGCACAGTTTCTTCCCTCTCATTATGAGATCGTGTGGAAGAACCCTCTTGCCAATGCAGGAGACATCAGAGATGTAGGTTCAATCCCTGGGTCGGGAATATGCCCTGGAGAAGGAAATAGCAACCCACTCCAGTATTCTTGCCTGGGAAATCCCATGGACAGAGAAGCGTGGCAGGCTATGGTCCATGGGGTCGCAAAGAGTCAGACACGAGTGAAACGTCTTAGCACATGGAGTGACACACACCACTTCCATAAGATATTTGCTTGTTTAATCTGCTTCACAGCATGCTCATTCTAATTAATTTATCAAGTTTATATATCATGTGGTAGATACAAAATGAAAAGTTTAGTCCCTGTATTAGTGAGTCGACAATCAAATCAAATTACTCATATCACTAGTAATATTATTCTTTGCATTTAGTTAATACATTGATAGTTCACAATCAGTGACGGTGAATATCTATAGAGTAACCAGGATATGCAGACATCATTTAATCAAATGCTCAAAGCAATCCTGTGCAATGGACTTTGCCATTCTTTGATCACAGATGAGAAAAATGAGGCAGAAACAGGGTAAATAACTTGCTCATAGTTATACATCTTCTAAATGGCAGAATATCCATTTGTTTGACTCTAGTCTTTTCCTTTGCTTGCCATTCATTTGTGTTAGGATAGTTTTCTAGGCATGATTAAGTTCTCTATTTTACCACAATTGGGCTGTAGGTTTTCTTATAAGTGACTCTTTTTACCACATGAAGAAACTATGCCGTCAGCATAGTTAAATGACTTAACACAAATTTGTCCATCAATACACAAACTTGGGATCCAAATAGCAAAATCTTGGTTTTAATTTGAGTGTGCACACATGCACACACACCTCATCTAGGGGAAAATGTGCAAAGAAAAATATAAACTAGGAAATTCAAATCAAAGGTGAGGAACTGAATGATAATACACTTACCAGATAGACAAGAGAGTCCAGGAAATATTTAGGATGCTAGAAATCTGAATGCTCACACCACTACTTTCTTAAGCAGAGTGTTTTAAATGTAACTGTACCTTATCTTAGCATCTGATGGTCCTGAGTGCTGATATGATTCAGTAAAGATCTCAAGATTCACCAGTTTGTGAAAAAGTATTTATTCCTACAATGACTAACTTCAGACTGATCTATCTCCTATCATTTTTTTTAATCTAATTTGGCTTTGTTTGCCTTAGTTTCCATCCTTGTTGACAAACTTGCAACATTACTTTCTCAGAGTCAGAAGGGGGAGAGAGAGGAGATATTCCCCAGAGGAGGGGATTTTGTGTCTGTGTGTATATGAGAGAGAGAGAGAGAGAGAGAGAGAGAGAGAGAGAGAGAGAGAGGACTGTGTAGTTTTAAAGGGGTATACCAAACTTCCATTTTTATGGTCTATTTGCAATCTCTCTGTTAAATTTTACCTTTCATTTTTTTCTAGAGGTGGAATTATTTGCTTTGAAACTTGAAATGATACAAATGAAGATGACAAAGTTTTCATTTTTACCCAATGGGGCACAGGGAGCACAGGGTGATTGAGAGACATCATATAGACAGCATCCCCATCGTTGTCCCAAATCCTCGGATTGACCTGATTGTGTGCTTCTCCCCTCCTCCTCCTCCCTCAGAGAACTGTCTCCCAGGAGGTGCCACTGCTGCTGCTGCTGCTGCTAAGTCACTTCACTTGTGTCCGACTCTGTGCGACCCCATAGACGGCAGCACACCAGGTTCCACCGTCCCTGAGATTCTCCAGGCAAGAACACTGGAGTGGGTTGCCATTTCCTTCTCCAATGGATGAAAGTGAAAGTGAAGTTGTTCAGTCATGTCCAACTCTTCGAGACCCCATGGACTGCAGCCCACCAGGCTCCACCATCCATGGGACTTTCCAGGCAAGAGTACTGGAGTGGGGTGCCATCTCCTTCTCCAGGATGCACCACTAGAACCCTATAAAACAAACTGCTTGTGCTAGCAACAAGTTCTTCATGGCTATTTGAGTTTCTATCTTGACTCTTGACGGCTTCATGAACTAGTGTTTGGAGTGAATGAGGGTGACATAGCAGAGGCAATAACAATCCCTGGAATATGTGCCCCTTGCTAGACCCATATTGTCTAAGCAAACACACCATCACCCATCTCACCTGAAACTCATTAAAAAACCTGGAATTTTGCAACTATCAGATTTATTTTGCATGTGACCTAGTATCCCTTTGTGCACGTGTGCTAAGTTGCTTCAGTTGTGTCCGACTCTTTCAACCCCATGGATTGTAGCCCACCAAACTCCTCTGTCCATTGGATTCTCCAGGCAAGAATACTGGAGTGGGTTACCATGCTCCTCCAGGAGATCTTCCTGACCCAGGGATCAAACCCACGTCTCTTAGGTCTCCTCAAAGGTAGGCTGGTTCTTTACCACTATCACTGCCTGGAAAGTCCCATTATCCCTTTGGAGAGATATTTTTATTCAAGAACTGGTTTAAGATTCAGTTCTTGGGTTGGTGGAACAGTTTGTCTGACTTCCACTTTGTTTTTTTCATCATCTATGTAAATGCATTACGTGGGCTAATAAGACTTTAGATGTGGTATTTACATAACTGGCTAGGATGAGTTGCAGATATTTTCTTCCACCTGTGTAAAATGTAAATGCATACACATGTCCTAAGATGATCTCTTCCCAACATTTTCATTCATTTTCAAATGGGGAGTGGGCTAGGAATGGGAAATACAGAGAGAACAGATTCTGTGTATATTTTCTCATAGAGCTTAGGTCGACTCTGCTTGTAGCAGTTTTCTATGATTATCATACATTTCCTGCCCTATGGAAATAAACATCATTTCTCCTAGGTTGATAGCACTTCTTACGGTTCATCTGTGAAGACGCATTGTATCATTGGTAATGACATGCATGCCAATTCCTTTACTAGATTTTAAGTCCTTTGAGGGCAAAGAGCTGACTGCCACCTTCTCCTATCCCCTTTTCCTTATCTCCAGCCTTGCACACCAGAGGGGCTCAATGATGATAACTATATTCACCTTATTCACACCTTGCAGTGTTCTGTTAATTTGACTTTTATCCTCCCCTTGCTTTGCTCAACGTGCAGCAGCCATATTTGCTTCCTAGATCAGGGAGGGAGAGGATGTAAGAGAGTGAAAGAAATTAATATTACCAATCTTCTAGTCCTAGTGAACCATGCAAAATGCTTGCAGTCAAACTATTTCTTGGCACAAGTGTAAAGGGATGATGAAAACAAGGCCTGGAACCTCACTGCCTGGGTTTGAATGGGAATCCAAGCTGTGTGGCCCTGTCACATTACATAACCTGTCTGTACTTTACTCTTCTCACCTGTAAAACGAGGGCAATAATATTGCTTCTTTCATAAATAGCTAAAAGTGTTAAAGAAAATGAACCACTTAACTGCTTGAAATTGGTGCTGGACAAATTAGAACAGACACACACACACACACACAAACACACACACAAAATAAGTATCTGCTAGTGTTATTTTGTCCCGATGCAATGTTGGGAGTTAAGTGTTTACATATGAATACAATTTACAAATAATAGAAGCAAAACTCAGATACCTCAAGGAATACAGTTAATAAATGGTAGGAACCAGTGTCTGCACTCAGTTCTAGAGGTTGATAAGAAGTACGATGCAAAAAGAATAACTGCATGATTTGCTGAGTGCTCAGTGTGTGCCCAGCCACGTGCTTAAAGCTCTGCAGACACCATCTCGGTTAACCTGCAACAACAAAATGAGGAAATTTCTAATCGCTGGCCAGACTTTACAGATGATGACCTCCTGCCTCAGAGAGGCACACCCTGTGAAGTTAGTGGTGGAGCAAGGAACTAAAGCCAGTGTGCCTGACCCCAAAGCACATGGCCAATACTAAGGGGCTGGAAGTCCATCTCCTCTAAAAGCCAAGGGGTTCACATACATAGCTTGGCAGGAGTGGGGTGGAGGAGGAGCTGGTGAAAGAATGAATGTAAACAGCATTTTGAAGGAGAGTCATTTATAAGCGAGATTATAGAGTCTGTTTGAAGATTCCCCCCGAGGACACGTTAAAAAGATGGCTCACATGCAACTTAACAAGAGGTTAGATGAAATGCACCACGCTCTGTGGAGGCGGGATGCACACGGAAAATTAAATCCACGTTGGAAATGTTAATAAATGCATACACATGTTCTTGTTTGTAATGTGCTCCTTGTTTTTCTCATTTTCCCCGTGTTAGAACAGTGAGGGCATCTTTGCTGGATCTCCGGGGACTTGCTTTTTCCCTTTGGTTGTTTTGCTTTCTCTCTCTCTCCTTTCCCGCTCCACCATCATGCCCTCTAAATGTGATTTCATAGCTTGAAATGTTCAAGACCCAGAAGTGTGACTATGCACAAAGAATGAAGAAGGAGGAGAGATGACTCTCTCGGGGCTTTCAGACATGCATCACACGGTAGCCATAGTGATATTAAATCCAAAAGCATCTCACCACTTCCTCACTTAAAGATTTCTCAGTTTCCTTTGGGGCTTCATGCAATGAACTCCAGACACTTATGCAGGATGTTTAAGACTCCTGTGTACCAGCCACTCTCTAGACCCCTGGCCACTGTGACTTTTCATGTTCTCATGCTCTTTTCCACTGGAGACCTCCTTCATTCATTCTTCATATCTAATTTAAACATAATCTTTTTTAGTGAAGTCTTCCTTCTAATACCCTAGGGAACAGGGGCCCTGGGTTTTTAGTTACTCTAGCACTTTATGTCACCCTTTCTGTTCCATTAATACTCCCAATAACAAACAGTCACCATTTTATTGAATGCCTAACATACAAAGAACTAAGCTAAATATCTTACAAGAGCTTTCTAACTTAATTAACTTTCCAAGTTAATTTCTATTTTTTTATTAATTTTTTAAAAATTTTACTTTACAATACTGCATTGGTTTTGCCATATATTGACATGAATCCACCACGGGTGTACATGAGTTCCCAATCCTGAACCCCCATCCCACCTCCCTCCCCATGTCATCTCTCAGGGTCATCTCCATGCACCAGCCCCAAACATCCTGTATCCTGCATCAAACATAGACTGGCAATTCGTTTCTTATATGATAGTATACATGTTTCAATGCCATTCTCCCAAATCATCCCAACCTCTCCCTCTCCCACAGAGTCCGAAAGTCTGTTCTATACATCTGTGTCTCTTTTGCTGTCTCGCATACAGGGTTATGATAATGATAACCATCTTTCTAAATTCCATATATATGTGTTAGTATACTGTATTGCTGTTTTTCTTTCTGGCTTACTTCACTCTGTATAATTGGCTCCAGTTTCATCCATCTCATTAGAACTGATTCAAATGTATTCTTTTTAATGGCTGAGTAATACTCCATTGTGTATATGTACCACAGCTATCTTATCCATTCGTCTGCTGATGGACATCTAGGTTGCTTCCATGTCCTGGCATTATTAACAGTGCTGCGATGAACATTGGGGTACACATGTCTCTTTCAGTTCTGGTTTCCTCAGTGTGTATGCCCAGCAGTGGGATTGCTGAGTCATAAGGCAGTTCTATTTCCAGTTTTTTAAGGAACCTCCACACTGTTCTCCATAGTGGCTGTACTAGTTTGCATTCCCACCAACAGTGTAAGAGGGTTCCCTTTCCTCCACACTCTCTCCAGCATTTATTGCTTGCAGACTTTTGGATTGCAACCATTCTGACTGGTGTGAAATGGTACCTCATTTTGGTCTTGATTTGCGTTTCTCTGTTAATGAGTGATATTGAGCATCTTTTCATGTGTTTGTTAGCCATGTGTATGTCTTCTTTGGAGAAATGTCTATTTAGTTCTTTGGCCCATTTTTGGATTGGGTCATTTATTTTTCTGGACTTGAGCTGCATAAGTTGCTTGTATATTTTTGAGATTAGTTGTTTGTCAATTGCTTTATTTGCTATTATTTTATCTCATTCCAAAGGCTGTCTTTTCACGTTGCTTATAGTTTCCTTTGTTGTGCAGAAGCTTTTAATTTGGAGAAGGCAATGGCACCCCACTACAGTACTCTTGCCTGAAAAATCCCATGGATGGAGGAACCTGGTGGGCTACAGTCCATGGGGTTGCTAAGAGTCGAACATGACTGAGTGACTTCACTTTAACTTTTCACTTTCATGCATTGGAGAAGGCAATGGCAACCCACTTCAGTGTTCTTGCCTGGAGAATCCCAGGGATGGGGAGCCTGGTGGGCTGCTGTCTATGGGGTTGCACAGAGTCAGACACGACTGAAGTGACTTAGCAGCTTTTAATTTTAATTAGATCTCATTTGTTTATTTTTGCTTTTATTTACAGTATTCTGGGAGGCGGATCATAGAGGATCCTGCTGTGATGTATGTTGGAGAGTGTTTTGCCTATGTTCTCCTCTAGGAGTTTTATAGTTTCTGATCTT
>SJXQ01001580.1:71776-86645 GCA_006408695.1 Aepyceros melampus | reverse complement strand
ATACCATTTCTGTCCTTTATTGAGCCCATCTTGGCATGAAATGTCCCCTTGGTATCTCTAATTTTCTTGAAGAGATCTCTAGTCTTTCCCATTTTGTTCTTTTCCTCTATTTCTCTGCACTGATCACTGAAGAAGGCTTTCTTATCTCTCTTGCTATTGCCACATTCAGACTTATTTTGAAGAAAGTAGGGAAACTACTAGACCATTCAGGTATGACCTAAATCAAATCCCTTATGTTTATACAGTGGAAGTGAGAAAAATACTTAAGGGACTAGATCTGATAGACAGAGTGCCCAATGATCTGTGGACAGAGGTTCATGATACTCTACAGGGAAAAAGGATCAAGACCATCCCCATGGAAAAGAAATGTAAAAAACAAAATGACTGTCTGTAGAGGCCTTACAAATAGCTGTGAAAAGAAGAGAAGCAAAAAGCAAAGGAGAAAGTGAAAGATATAAGCATCTGAATGCAGATTTCCAAAGAATAGCATGGATAGATAAGAAAACCTTCCTCAGCAATCAATGCAAAGAAACAGAGGAAAACACCAGAATGAGAAAGACTAGAGATCTCTTCAAGAAAATTAGAGATACCAATGCAGCATCTCATCCAAAAATGAGCTCAATAAAGGACAGAAAATGTATGGACCTAACAGAAGCAGAAGATATTAAGAAGCAGTAGCAAAAATACACAGAAGAACTGTACAAAAAGATCTTCATGACCCAGAAAATCATGATAGTGTGATCACTCATCTAGAGCCAGACATCCTGAAATGTGAAGTCAAGTGGGCCTTAGATAGCATCACTATGAACAAAGCTAGTGGAGGTGATGGAATTCCAGTTGAGCTATTGCAAATCCTGAAAGATGATGCTGTGAAAGTGCTGCAATCAATACGCCAGCAAATTTGGAAAACTCATCAGTGGCCACAGGACTGGAAAAGGTCAGTTTTCATCCCAATTCCAAAGAAAGGCAATGCCAAAGAATGTTCAAAGTACCGCACAGTTGCACTCATCTCACACACTAATAATGTAATGGTCATAATTCTGCAAGCCAGGCTTCAGCAATACATGAACTTCCAGATGTTCAAGCTTGTTTTAGAAAAGGCAGAGGAACCAGAGATCAAATTGCCCACATCCATTGGATCATGGAAAAAGGAAGAGAGTTCCAGAAAAACTCTATTTAGGCTTTATTTACTATGCCAAAATATTTGACTGTGTGGATCACAAGAAACTGTGGAAAATTCTGAAAGGGATGGGAACACCAGACCACCTGACCTGTCTCTTGAGAAACCTGTATGCAGGTCAAGAGGGAACAGTTAGAACTGGATATGGAACAACAGACTGGTTCCAAATAGGAAAAGGAGTATGTCAAGGCTGTATATTGTCACCCTGCTTATTTAACTTCTATGCAGAGTACATCATGAGAAACGCTGGACTGGAAGAAGCATAAGCTAGATTCCAGATTGCCTGGAGAAATATCAATAATCTCAGATATGTAAATGACATCACCCTTATGGCAGAAAGTGAAGAGGAACTAAAAAGCCTCTTGATGAAATAAAAGAAGAGAAAGAAAAAGTTGACTTCAAGCTCAACACTCAGAAAACGAAGATCGTGGCATCTGGTCGCATCACTTCATGGAAAATAGATGGGGAAACAGTGTCAGACTTTATTTTGGGGGGCTCCAAAATCACTGCAGATGGTTGCAGCCATGAAATAAAAAAAAATGCTTACTCCTTGGAAAGAAAGTTATGACCAATCTAGATAGCATATTAAAAAGCAAACATTACTTTCCCAACAAAGGTTCATCTAGTCAAGGCTATAGGTTTTCCAGTGGTCATGTATGGATGTGAGAGTTGGATTGTGAAGATAGCTAATCGCTGAAGAATTGATGCTTTTGTAGTGTGTGTTGGAAAAGACTCTTGAGAGTCCCCTGGACTGTGAGGCGATTCAACCAGTCTATCCTAAAGGAAGTCAGTCCTGGATGTTCATTGGAAGGAATGATGCTGAAGCTGAAACTGCAATACTTTGGCCATCTGATGTGAAGAGTTGACTCATTGGAAAAGACTCTGATACTGGGAGGGATTAGGGGCAAGAGGAGAAGGGGGCGACAGAGGATGAGATGGCTGGATGGCATTATCGATTTGATGGACATGATTTTGAGTAAACTCCAGGAGCTGGTGATGGACAGGGAGGCCTGCGTGCCGCAGTCCATGGGGTCGCAGAGTCAGACACGACTGAGTTACTGAAACGAACTGAACTGAAATCTCGTTTATAACAGCACTCATCTCAAACATGAGGGCTTCAGCTTAATGATATAGTCTCCTATTACTACCACATGGCATTAGGATTCCAACTCATGAACTTCTAGGAAACACTAACACTCAAGGTATACAAACGTATACTCAAAAGCAGTTTCTTCCTGGTGACCCATTTCATTGCATGTGCTACTCCGAAATCAAAAGTTCATTCATATATATTTTTTGTGGCACTTTACTAAGCAACTTGCTGAAAATCCTGTCTATTACGTAGTGGATGAAAAAATGACCTCTGAGTTTTAAGAAAAAATATAGTAGACTAGGGATATCTGATAACTGATAAAAGTAACTACTCATATAAATCTATTTGACAACTGATGGACTTATGAGGGTGAAGCCATCTATGTATCTAGCCCCACAGTTTGATCACACTATTTCATACATCCCATACTTGATTTTGACCAAGTTTAGCCTTAATGATGGTTTGGCTCATATTAGAACAACCTCCTGAAAATTTAATGTCAGTTCATGATCTCTGATAGAAGCAAGGTCCGATGCTGTAAAGAGCAATATTGCACAGGAACCTGGAATGTTAGGTCCATGAATCAAGGCAAACTGGGAAGTGGTCAAACAAGAGGTGGCAAGAGCCAACGTCAACATTCTAGGAATTAACGAACTAAAATGGATTGGTTCAGTTCAGTTCAGTTCAGTTCTGTCACTCAGTCGTGTCTGACTCTTTGTGACCCCATGAATCGCAGCATGCCAGGTCTCCCTGTCCATCATCATCTCCCAGAATTCACTCAGACTTACGTCCATGGAGTCTGTGACGCCATCTAGCCATCTCATCCTCGGTCATCCCCTTTTCCTCCTGCCCCCAATCCCTCCTGGCATCAGAGTCTTTTCCAATGAGTCAACTCTTTGCATGAGGTGGCCAAAGTACTGGAGCTTCAGCTTTAGCATCATTCTTCCAAAGAAATCCCAGGGCTGATCTCATTCAGAATGGACTGGTTGGATCTCCTTGCAGTCCAAGGGACTCTCAAGAGTCTTCTCCAACACCACAGTTCAAAAGCATCAATTCTACGGTGCTCAGCCTTCTTCACAGTCCAACTCTCAAATCCATACATGACCATAGGAAAAACCATAGCCTTGACTAGATGCACCTTAGTCGGCAAAGTAATGTCTCTGCTTTTGAATACACTATCTAGGTTGCTCATGACTTTTCTTCCAAGGAGTAAGCGTCTTTTAATTTCATGGATGCAGTCACCATCTGCAGTGATTTTAGAGCCCCCCAAAAATAAAGTCTGACACTGTTTCCATTGTTTCCCCATCTATTTCCCATGCAGTGATGGGACCAGATGCCATGATCTTCGTTTTCTGAATGTTGAGTTTGAAGCCAACTTTTTCACTCTCCTCTTTCATTTTCATCAGGAAGCATTTTAGCTCCTCTTCACTTTCTTCCACAAGAGTGGTGTCATCTGCGTATCTGAGGTGATTGATATTTCTCCCGGCAATCTTAATTACAGCTTTTGTGTCTTCCAGTCTAGCGTTTCTCATGATGTACTCTGCTTAGAAATAAAATAAGCAGGGTGACAATATACAGCCTTGACGTACTTCTTTTCCTATTTGGAATCAGTCTATTGTTCCATGTCTAGTTCTAACTGTTGCTTCCTGACCTGCATACAGATTTCTCAAGAGGCAGGTTAGGTGGTCTGGGATTCCCATCTCTTTCAGAATTTTCCACAGTTTCTTGTGATCCACACAAAGGATTTGGCATAGTCAATAAAGCAGAAATACATGTTTTTCTGGAACTCTCTTGCTTTTTCCATGATCCAGCGGATGTTGGCAATTTGATCTCTGGTTCCTCTGCCTTTTCTAAAACCAGCTTGAACATCAGGGAGTTCACAGTTCATGTATTGCTGAAGCCAGGCTTGGAGAATTTTGAGCATTACTTTACTAGCATGTGAGATGAGTACAATTGTGTGATAGTTGAGCATTCTTTGGCATCGCCTTTCTTTGGGATTGGAATGAAAACTGACCTTTTCCAGTCCTGTGGCCACTGCTGAGTTTTCCAAATTTGCAGGCATATTGAGTGCAGCACTTTCACAGCATCATCTTTCAGGATTTGAAACAGCTCCACTGGAATGCCGTTACCTCCACTAGCTTTGTTCATAGAGATGCTTTCTAAGGTCCACTTTACTTCACATTCCAAGATGTCTGGCTCTAGATTAGTGATCACATCATCACGATTATCTGGGCCGTGAAGATTTTTTTTTGTACAGTTCTTCCCTGTACTCTTGCTACCTCTTCTTAATATCCTCTCCTTCTCTTAGGTCCAGACCATTTCTGTCCTTTATCGAGCCCATCTTTGCATGAAATGGACTGAAATCAGTGAATTTAACTCAGATGACCATTATATCTACTACTGCAGGCAGGAATCTCTTAGAAGAAATGGAGTAGCCATCATGGTCAACCAAAGAGTCAGAAATGCAGTACTTGGATGCAATCTCAAAAATGACAGAATGATCTCTGTTCATCTCCAAGGCAAACCATTCACTATCACAGTTATCCAAGTCTATGCCCCAACCAGTAATGCTGAAGAAGCTGAAGTTGAATAGTTCTATGAAGACTTACAAGACCTTTTAGAACTAACACCCCAAAAAGCTGTCTTTTTCATTATAGGGGACTGGAATACAAAAGTAAGAATTCAAGAAACACCTGGAGTAACAGGTAAATTTGGACTTGGAGTGCAGAATGAAGCAGGGCAAAGACTAATAGAGTTTTGCCAAGAAAATGCACTGGTCATAGCAAACACCCTCTTCCAACAACACAAGAGAAGACTCTACACATGGACATCACCAGATGGTCAACACCGAAATCAGATTGATTATATGCTTTGCAGCCAAAATGGAAAAGCTCTATACAGGCAAAAAAAAACAGACCAGGAGCTGACTCTGCCTCAGATTATGAACTCCTTATTACCAAATTCAGACTTAAATTGAAGAAAGTAGAAAAATCGCTAGACCATTCAGGTATGATCTAAATCAAATCCCATATGATTATACAGTGGAAATGAGAAATAGATTTAAGGGCCTAGATCTGATAGATAGAGTGTCTGATGAACTATGGAATGAGATTTGTGACATTGTACAGGAGACAGGGATCAAGACCATCCTCATGGAAAAGAAATGCAAAAAAGCAAACTGGCTGTCTGACGAAGCCTTACAAATAGCTGTGAAAAGAAGAGAGGCAAAAAGCAAAGGAGAAAATGAAAGATATAATCATCTGAATGCAGAGTTTCAGAGAATAGCAAGAAGAGATAAGAAAGCCTTCTTTAGCGATCAATGCAAAGAATGAGAGAAAAAGAACAGAATGGGAAAGACTAGAAATCTCTTCAATAAAATTAGAGATACCAAAGGAACATTTCATGCAATGATAGCCTCCATAAAGGACAGAAATGGTCTGGACCTAACAGAAGCAGAAGATATTAAGAAAAGGTGGCAGGAATACACAGAAGAACTATACAAAAAAGATCTTCATGACCCAGATAATAATGATGGTGTGATCACTCATTTGACCAGACATCCTGGAATGTGAAATCAAGTGGACCTTACAAAGCATCACTACAAACAAAGCTAGTGAAGGTGATGGAATTCCAGTAGAGCTGTTTCAAATCCTGAAAGATGATGCTGCGAAAGTGCTGCACTCAATATGCCAGCAAATTTGGAAAACTCAGCAGTGGCCAAAGGACTGGAAAAGGTCAGTTTTCATTCCAATTCCAAAGAAAGGCCATGCCGAAGAATGCTCAAACTACCGCACAATTGTACTCATCTCACATGCTAGTAAAGTAATGCTCAACATTCTCCAAGCCAGACTTCAGCAATACGTGAACTGTGAACTTCCTGATGTTCAAGCTGGTTTTAGAAAAGGCAGAGGAACCAGAGATCAAATTGCCAACATCTGCTGGATCATGGAAAAAGCAAGAGAGTTCCAGAAAAACATGTATTTCTGCTTTATTGACTGTGTCAAAGCTTTGACTGTGTGGATCACAAGAAACTGTGGAAAATTCTGAAAGAGATGGGAATCCCAGACCACCTTACCTGCCTCTTGAGAAATCTGTATGCAAGTCAGGAAGCAACAGTTAGAACTGGACACAGAACAACAGACTGGTTCCAAATAGGAAAAGGAGTATGTCAAGGCTATATATTGTCACCCTGCTTATTTTACTTCTAAGCAGAGTACATCATGAGAAACGTTAGATTGTAAGAAACACAAGCTATATTCAAGATTGCCAGGAGAAATATCAGTCACCTCAGATATGCAGATGACACCACCCTTATGGCAGAAAGTGAAGAGGAGCTAAAAAGCCTCTTGATGAAAGGGAAAGAGGAGAGTGAAAAAGTTGGCTTAAAGCTCACCATTCAGAAAACGAAGATCATGGCATCTGGTCCCATCACTGCATGGGAAATAGATGGGGAAACAATGTCAGACTTTATTTTTTTAGGCTCCAAAATCACTACAGATGGTAACTGCAGCCATGAAATTAAAAGACGCTTACTCCTTGGAAGAAAAGTTATGAGCAACCTAGATAGTATATTCAAAAGCAGAGACATTAGTTTGCTGACTAAGGTTCGTCTAGTCAAGGCTATGGTTTTTCCTGTGGTCGTATATGGATGCGAGAGGCGAGAGTTGGACTGTGAAGAAGGCTGAGTGTCGAAGAATAGATGCTTTTGAACTGTGGTGTTGGAGAAGACTCTTGAACATCCCTTGGACTGCAAGGAGATTCAACCTGTGTGTTCTGAAGGAGATCAATCTTGGGATTTCTTTGGAAGGAATGATGCTAAAGCTGAAGCTCCAGTTGTTTGGCCACCTCATGTGAAGAGTTGACTCATTGGAAAAGACTCTGATGGTGGAAGGGATTGGGGGCAGGAGGAGAAGGGGACGACTGGTGATAAGATGGCTGGATGGCATCATGGACTGGATGGATGTGAGTCTGAGTGAACTCCAGCAGATGATGATAGACAGGGAGGCCTGGCGTGCCTCCGTGAAAAATTTGCTTAAATCTCAACATTCAGAAAATGAAGATCATGGCATCCAGTCCCATCACTTCATGGGAAATAGATGGGGAAATAGTAGAAACAGTGTCAGACTCTATTTTTGGGGGCTCCAAAATCACTGCAGATGGTGATTGCAGCCATGACATTAAAAGACGCTTACTCCTTGGAAGAAAAGTGATGAGAAACCTAGGTAGTATATTCAAAAGCAGAGAAGTTACTTTGCTGACTAAGGTCCATCTAGTCAAGGCTATGGTTTTTCCTGTGGTCATGTATGGATGTGAGAATTAGACTGTGATGAAGGGTGAGCGCCGAAGTATTGATGTTTTGAACTGTGGTGTTGGAGAAGACTCTTGAGAGTCCCTTGGACTGCAAGAAGATCCAACCAGTCCATTCTGAAGGAGATCAGTCCTGGGATGTCTTTGGAAGAAATGATGCTGAAGCTGACACTCCAGTACTCCAGCCACCTCATGTGAAGAGTTGAATCATTGGAAAAGCCTCTGATGCTGGGAGGGATTGGGGGCAGGAGGAGACAGGGACAACCGAGGATGAAATGTCTGGGTGGCGTCACTGACTCGAAGAACATGAGTCTGAGTGAACTCCAGGAATTGGTGATAGACAGGGAGGCCTGGTGTGCTTTGATTCATGGGGTCGCAAATAGTCGGACACGACTGAGCGACTGAACTCAACTGAACTGTTAGGTCTTATTTCATTGATGAGTTTAATTATTGATTCCTTTTCATTAATTTCTACCCTAATTTATATTATTTCTTCTTCCAGTTTCATTGTCTTTTCCTTGTCCTCTCTTTCCTAAATTTGCATGTTAATAGTCAAATATCCTCATTTTTAACAAATACTTGTAAAATTAGAACTGTTTTTCATGGTATAGCAACTGCTAAACCTATAGGCATTGATATGTTTCATTTTTATATTTTTCAGTTGAAAGTGTTTAATATTTTCAATAAATATCCTTTCATTGATTCATGAATATCTTAGAAAAGTGAGACTGTTTTCTTTCTCTAATTCCAACTGGAAAAAAAGTTTTGATTTACAGTTGTAATTTATCAGTTTATTGCTTTGTGATAAATAGTGTGATATGTATGTTTATTGGTATTTAAAAGCTTTGTTTATTATTTCATTATATAGCATTCTTTACACAATTTTATAATGTGTATTTGAAAATATTTGCATTATCTAATTTTGGATAACAGGCTTCTACACACACAGAAATAACAAACACATACATATGAGCAATCCGTTGTTTACACTGTCAAATCTTCTATATATTTTCTATCAAATTTTATTAGTATATGTCCAAAATCTCTCACTATGACCTTGCTATGACCTTAACAGGTTGTGCTCTGCTAAATGATTATTTATGACTTCAAAAGTAATATGTGAGATTTAGGTTGTTCAACTGTTCTATTGCTCTTTTAGTAACATTGCTCTTCACTCAAAATTGTAACTTTTCTGGTAAATTACTCTCTCATAGATTATTTTGCTAAATCATTACCCATTCCACAATCTTGTCTTTTCAGATTTATAACCTTGGCTTTCCTCCCAGTTTCAATTTCATCTCTCTTTTTTGTCTTAATCTCATTTCAGATGTTCTAAGACAAATCAAAGCTCCTATCTTTCCTTAATTCTGCAGTTTCTTACCACTTCTGCTTTTGGAAGTATTCCAGATGGTAGCCTCAAATATATTATGTTTGCCTAGGATTTAGGCTATTGACAGTGTACAGAAAAGGCAGGAAACCATAAAGAAAATTAATTCCTCAATCTCTAACTTAGCAATCTAAAAATGATGCAATCTAACATTTGATTAGCTTTTGAATGCTCCTTATTATAATTACCTAATATTGCAAATTATTGATCATAGAAGAGTAAGCCAGACAAGGTATTTCTGTTACATCTATTTGTCCATTCCTGATTTTGATGACTTTTTTTTTTTTAAGATTCTTTTGTCAAAGAAACCAAATAACATTATTAATACTTGCATTTTAGCTGAATTGGTTATTTAGCTGTATCATATATTCAGATGGAAGTTTAAAAAGTTTTATTTCAATTGAAATATTCATTGCCAAGATGCATTTTTACTCTCAACTAAGGAGGGAATGTAATGTTTCCAACTCCTATTCCATTTGTTCTGAATGATGAATGTTTTTTTATGCTTAATTTCTTAGTGTTTTGCAAAATTTCTTTAAAGGAATCAAAACAATTATCCAAGTCTATGTTACTAATTCTTGAGTCTATTCTTTTGTCAGTCCAGTATTCTCATTTTCACTAATAATTTTGCTTCAGGCTACTAAATGTTATCCCCAAAGATATCTTCCATCTTATCTTTTTTATAGAAAATTTTCTATTCATGCTATTATTGTCAAAAATGTATTGGCAAGGATGAAAATACAATAAAATTACCTCATTATTCTTTTGACTCCTCTGTTTACTCCCTCAAAGTGGTAACCAAAGTCAGGAAAAGCTTTTTAGGTGTCATCAGTAAATTATTCAATCTCCCTTATTTTTTCTTTGTCTCCTTCCTTGTTTACCTCATCCTTCCCTCTACCTAAATCAGCTATATCAAGGGTCTATGTTGAGGTTCAGTTAGCATAAACTTAATTTATATAGTAGGATTTTTAGAGCCAGTATTTATTTATTTAATTATTGTCACTGTGAGAAGTGTTGATTAGAAAAGCAGTTTTCAAGTATTCCTCAACTCTCATCAAAATAATATTATGTATCATCTAAATCTTACCTTACTGACAATTAATTTTAAGTTGCATTAGTATTAAGATCAACACTGATATTAATATTTTAAAGACATGATGAATAGAAGGAATAGACTTTTTAAATTAAGGTGACATAGAAAGTCATTGAGCCATCCTTTTCCAAATTTTAAATTCCTTACCTCCTTTGAAAATTCAGTTATATCATATGGCATAGTTTATATGTGTAATCTAAAGAAAAGGTACAAATGAACTTATCTACAATATAGAAATAGAGTTATAGAAGTAGAAAAGAAACTTTTGGTTACTAAAGGATAAATGAAGGATGGGATAAATTAGAAGACGGGACTGACATATATACATCACTATATATAAAATAGATAACTAAAAAGGACCTACTGTATAGCCCAGGAGATGCTACTCAGTACTCTATAATGGCCTATATGGAAAGGAATTTTAAAAAGAATGGATATATATATACATATATAAAAGTTCAGTTCAGTTCAGTCACTCAGTCGTGTCCGACTCTTTGCGACCCCATGAATCCCAGCACACCAGGCCTCGCTGTCCATCACCATCTCCTGGAGTTCACTCAGACTCGCGTCCATTGAGTCAGTGATGCCATCCAGCCATCTCATCCTCGGTCATCTCCTTCTCCTCCTGCCCCCATCCCTCCCAGCATCAGAGTCTTTTCCAATGAATCAACTCTTCTCATGAGGTGGCCAAAGTACTGGAGTTTCAGGTTTAGCATCATTGCTTCCAAAGAAATCCCTACATATATATATATATATATATATATATATATAAACTAATTTACTCTGCTGCACACCTGAAATTAACCCAACATTGTAAATCAACCATATTTCAAGAAAATATTTTTAAATACAATTTTGTTTCTTAAGTCATGTAAATAGTTGTCACTTATCATCTTTTTTAATAAAAGTAAGCCTAAATTAAACATATAAATGTATCTTCCCATACATATAACTTTAAATGACACTAATATTCTACTTCTAATCCCATGTCAAAAAACTGTGTCTTAAGTAAGCACATAAAATGTGCCTCCATCAATCCCCACTTTGTAGTACTCATGCCTTTTGCAATCCATTTCCTTTGAATGTGGGCTGAACCTAATGGTTGACTTCTATTCAATATATCAAAGCAGAGAGGAAGGTGTACAATTTCCATCATTAGGTTATTAAAGACTGAATTTCTCTTGTGTAGTATTTGTTACCAAGAATGAGTGGTCAAAGATACTTGTTGTACTGTTCTTTTGAACATTTCAGGACCATTCCTTGCTTTTACTGTTATGATTATACCAGATTTAATGGCTAAAAAATAAATGTCGACTAGATACTTACTTATTTATTATAATATATGGTCCTAGCTTGTCAACAACTCTCACACATGAATTTGTTCATAGGCCAATAGCGTATCATAAAGAACAGGCTTTGCAAAGTAAATACACAATGTTTCTCTAGTCTTTCTAGAGGAATCTAAAATAATTTTCTACACATGTCTTAGGCTAAGGAAAATAATCAGACATGTATTCATTTTTATAATAGTGGTTCATTATTATGGCAGATTCCAGGGATCCCTGTCTGCTAGTGAAAATGTAAGTAGTAAGTGACATGTTGGTGATATTTGCTTCACAGTAAGCCCAGTAAACTCAATTTAAAATGTTTTAAATTAAAAAAATCTGTTACAATGGTAAATTTTCAAAAAAAAAAAAAGAGTTGAAATATTGCTGATTTCATTTTAAATCTGCCTTGCTTTTCAAGCAATATGATTGAAATTTGCAAATATCCTATTACAAAAAGAATTTTATATTGGCAACATAGCTATCTTTTGAAGACTTTATAATATATAGTTTTCTTTGTCTCCTAGTGTTCAACCATCTTTCTTTTTTCCCCCTCTTTGATCAACTATTACAAGCTTTTTAAAGCAATGTTGAAAACCTGTAGCGTAGTAAGTATTTTTCTCAAGTTAGAGGTAAGATTTTCTATTTTATCAATCAGCGCCAGTCCCAGTTGCTATGAGATGTATTTCAAAGCCAATGCAAGAGCCTACATGTATGCTAACTGAAAAAGTATATTTGCTTCTTTTTCAAATGGAATTTTCTTGAGCTCAAAATGAACTACTTTTAAATATCCTTCCTCGCTACAATTTCAAAGATGCATACTTATTACCCTCAAGTAAAAACAGACAGCAAAAGCATGCAGAGTATCCAAAGTATTCTCTTAACTACTTTTTCATTCTTCTCCTACCTTTTTAAGGAACGATTCCCTGTGGTTATACAGAAAATGTGAATATCCAGACACAGTAAGATGCAAAAATGATTCTGTGCATTCACCATCTGTCTCCTTGTACACTTTCAAAATAATCATGAGATATCTCCAGCATTGCTTTTCAATATTGTCATTTGGTGGGTTTTCTTTAAAGTTGGCTACAGTGCATCGAGTTTTGTACTGAAAGGCCTTTTGTTGATGAGATACTATATAATATTTATTTAAAAATATATTTGTCAATGCATAGTCAATGTCAAAAATATAAATTTCAGTACTCCATAACATATGATAAACTGAAATCTGCATATGGTAAAACTTTAAAATAAATAACAATGCTTAATTGTAAATTATTCTGCTGGAGCAGTTGAATAGTGTATAGACATGAATTAGAATGATTCTGTTAATCAAATGTGAAGCATACTGCATCTTAAAACTTAGAGGACGTGCCCAGATATAAATTCAAACATCCTCTAGTCTATATATCTAAAATCTATAATTTATATATCTAAATACTTTATAATGTGTTTGAGTACAATTACTTCTATTCTGGCACACACTGATGTTTGATGTTATGTAGATGTATCAATCTAAATGAGCCAGGCTATTGTAATAATATTATGATTTAAATAAGCAATTTGTTTTGCTTGTTATATGTATTGTATGTGTCAGGCAGCCTTGATACAATAGCCTGATATAGCACATAAAAACAAGTTATTCGCTTAAATTTAAATGTCAGAACACAATGGATACCTTTTTAAATAAGTATGCTCCATACAGTATTTGGGATATACTTATACTATTTTGCTGTTAAAATCAAATTTAACTGAGTGTTCTGTATTTTTTTTTCTGAAAATCCAACTCTTCATAGTCACTGAAGGAATCAGGCTAACAGAACAACCACAATCCCAGACATCGCTGCTGACAATACCAAAGGAGAGCCTCGTTTCCCTGAAAGTGAAAGCATGTCACTGAGTAATGTTCAACTCTTTCGACCTAATGGACTATAGCCCACCACTAGCCTACTCTGTCCATGGGATTCTCTGGGGAAGAATACTGGGTGGGTTGCTTTTCCCTTCTACAGAGGAGTTTCCATTCCACAGAGCCAAAAATGAGACCCCTCAATTAATTTTATTTTCCTGTTGTTGTTCAGTTCCTCAGTCATGTCCAGTTCTTGCAACTTCAAGGACTGCGGCATGACAGGCTTTTTCCTGTGCCATTACAGATTAACCCAGGAGAAAGTCTTTTTTTTTTTCTCTCTCTCTCTTTCTTATTTTATGTAAATTAATTCATCCTCTAAGAGTCCCCCATTAGTTTATAACCAGTTTGTAATATTACCCATTGGGAGAATAAACAGGATAATATACTTCAATATAATTATATTTTGTTCTTTATTAAAAATCAGATATTTCCTACCAGTTCAGTAAATATGATTATGAATATATAAAGCCATTGGTTATATATATGTGATCATATGTTATATTAGTTAAAAGGAATGTTTGAAATTGCAAAATTATACAAAATGTTTATTAAGCTGAAGAACAAAATAAAATGTAAAATGGGGTAAGTGGACATCTTTAATAAAAATAAACTGCCGGAATATTCCAATTGTACTAATTTTCATAAACTGTTATTGAAAACTATTTTTTAACAGACAGTGCCCCAAGTCTGTTTTTATTTAGAACAAATTTTCCATTAAAAAGATTCAAATCCATCTATTGTTCTACCTTTAATATTTCTTAAGAAAAAAATGTTTCATATTGATTATATATTGTCAGTCTCTCCCGGAAGAGGGAAATCAAAGGGTGAATTTATTTTAAATAGCTACTTAAACTTAATAATTTCCTATCCAGATATTGGAATAGCCAAGATTCAGATCAGTTCAGTGGCTCAGTCGTGTCCGACTCTTTGCGACCCCATGAATCCCAGCACACCAGGTCTCCCTGTCCATCACCAACTCCCGGAGTTCACTCAGACCCACGTCCATTGAGTCTGGATCCTTGGTCTTCCCCTTCTCCTCCTACCCCCAATACCTCCCAGCAACAGGGTCTTTTCCAATGAGTCAACACTTCGCATGAGGTGGCCAAAGCACTGGAGCTTCAGCTTTAGCATCATTCCTTCCAAAGAAATCCCAGGGCTGATCTCCTTCAAAATGGACTGGTTGGATCTCCTTGCAGTCCAAGGGACTCTCAAGAGTCTTCTCCAACACCACAGTTCGAAAGCATCAATTCTTCGGCGCTCAGCCTTCTTCACAGTCCAACTCTCACATCCATACATGACCACAGGAAAAACCATAGCCTGGACTAGATGGACCTTAGTCAGCAAAGTAATGTCTCTGCTTCTGAATATGCTATCTAGGTTGGTCATAACTTTTCTTCCAAGGAGTAAGCGTCTTTTACTTTCATGGCTGCAGTGACCATGTGCAGTGATTTTGGAGCCCCCCAAAAATAAAGTCTGACACTGTTTCCACTGTTTCCCCATCTATTTCCCATGAAGCGATGGGACCAGATGCCATGATCTTCGTTTTCTGAATGTTGAGCTTTAAGCCAACTTTTTCAC
>SJXQ01001580.1:0-71376 GCA_006408695.1 Aepyceros melampus | reverse complement strand
AATCAAAACCACAGTGAGGTACCATTTCACACCAGTCAGAATGGCTGCGATCCAAAAGTCTACAAGCAATAAATGCTGGAGAGGGTGTGGAGAAAAGGGAACCCTCTTACATTGTTGGTGGGAATGCAAATTAGTACAGCCACTATGGAGAACAGTGTGGAGATTCCTTAAAAAAACTGGAAATAAAACTGCCTTATAACCCAGAAATACACACCGAGGAAACCAGAATTGAAAGAGACACATGTACCCCAATGTTCATCACAGCACTGTATATAATAGCCAGGACATGGAAGCAACCTAGATGTCCATCAGCAGATAAATGGATAAGAAAGCTGTGGTACGTATACACAATGGAGTATTACTCAGCCATTAAAAAGAATACATTTGAATCAGTTCTAATGAAGTGTATGAAACTGGAGCCGATTATACAGAGTGAAGTAAGCCAGAAAGAAAACACCAATACAGTATACTAACACATATATATGGAATTTAGAAAGATGGTAATGATAACCCTGTATGCGAGACAGCAAAAGAGACACAAATGTATAAAACAGACTTTTGTACTCTGTGGGAGAGGGAGAGGGTGGGATGATTTGGGAGAATGGCATTGAAACATGTATAAAATCATGTAAGAAATGAATCACCAGTCTAGGTTTGATGCAGAATACAGGATGCTTGGGGCTGGTGCACTGGGATAACCCAGAGAGAAGGTATAAGGAGGGAGGTGGGAGGGGTGTTCAGGATGGGGAACTCATGTACACCCACGGTGGATTCATGTTGATGTATGGCACAACCAATACAGAATTGTAAAGTAAAATAAAGTAAAAAGTAAATAAAAGAAACTTATTAGAACAAGCTTATTGAATAATAAAAGCCTAAATAAAGTCAAAAGTTGCACAAAAATTTTGAAAGTGTAACTACCTGAACTAATATTTCTAAACATCTTTCTTCATTTAGAAAATTGACTGTGCTTGTCTTTTTTTAAAAATAGAATGTTCTATATTTGAAAGACAGCAGCTTTTAGCCACTATTGTTGAGTTTGTTTTGTGTTCATCATGTTTGAACCTGCGTGTGTTTATATGTATACAGACACAGTTAACATCAGTTTCAGGTTCTTCAAAACATTTTATTTTTCTTCACGCTTGTTTTCCATGCTATTCATATGATGCTTTCCATTTTATTTCCAGATGATCTTCTGAGAAAACTTGGTAAGTTTGTAACAACTCTTCACTCCAGTAACCTTCCAGTGACTGCTACCACTGTGTTGAACATATCCTGTCCTTCTATCATTATGCCATCCATTGGCTCACTTTTCACGTGGACAGCCATTCACTTCTGTCCAGTTTTTGGATATGATCCTCTTTCTTATTTCATCATTTCTGTTGTTTTTTCCCCTATGTCTGTTATTGCTCATTGCATCTTTTCTACCCTTCTTCCTTATCACATTGGCTTTATCTATCTTCCAGTCACTTCCCAAATTGTATCATGATTTTCTGAGATGAAGGGACTGAACTCATCAGCACATGGTTACCATGCTCTCTTTGTTTTCTGAGAAATGTCAGTTAATTTAGGACGTTTACATGTGCCCAAGTTGAAGGGGGTGGTTACTTTGTTAATATTTCCCAATGTTTAAGAGAAAGAGGATTCTCAGTTTAATGACGAAGTTTCTCCCTCCATTGTCCTGTCAAAGATCTTGTAAAATCTGATGTCATCCACTGGATAGTGTGAGATTGAGTCTCACTCTTTTACTATTCTTGAACAAATTACTCTAATGTTCCAGTTCTACAAATATTTTACAATATTTTCTTGTCATTTTCCAATCTATGTATTTATACTTTGAAATTTTTATCAATGCTATTATTTTTGCCAACTGCAATGTCTTTTCAATAATTAAACAATATATTGTATCTCAAGAAAAAATCATGTATATTTCAAAATTCAGAACTATTTATGTAAATGAAAAGGGAACTATTGTACTAGAATAATTCCTTTTTTTTTTTTTTCACAAATCACTTCAAATTTCAAAGTTTAACATCCTCCTTTTCTCCGTGCTATTTTCCAATTACATCTTGGTTTACATACTGGATAAATCTTGGGGACATAATCCTTAAAGGCATTTGGCAAGCTTCAAATGAAAACAGCTACAGATCAATTTTCTGACAGAGGGGTACTTTATTCACATTTACATCATACTTATAGTAAGATTTCATCAATGTGAGTATGTATGTCTTTTGTTATGAGAAAGGTGAAAAGTCAAATTCAGACCAAATATTGATTCAGTTTATCCCAGAATTTCCACTTTACCATGATTTACTTTTGAATGGTAATTTTGCAGAAAAGGATGAGAGAACTTAAAACAGCATTGCCTCTCATGAGTTACATGGCCTTTGAAATGTTAGGTTCAAATTCTTAGAAAAGTGGCTTCATTTATACTAAATGAATAAATAATGGAAAGGAATCAAATTATTGTCTTTTCTTCCTCACATTGTGCCTTCATTTGCTTTGCATGGTTCTTTCTTTCTTTTATTTTTAGATAAAGGTTAACAGGATAAAACTAACTCCCATTAACATTTCACACTTTGTACTTTTGTCATGTTTCATCTCTTTCTTTGGCTTTTCTTCAACTCTCAGTGATCATCTTCTTCCATTGCTATGTACATACCATACAGCTTTGCACCATTAAAAAAATCTCATTTTATGACTGCTTTAATTGAACTCTGTCCTCTTCATGGGTTATTCAATGTTTCATTAGTTTTCCTTTGATTTGTCCCATCTGTGCAATTATGTAGACATTTCATATTTGTAGAATATATTCAAGTATGAAATTACCTGCAAAGTTTTGTAATTTTAAAACTTCTATTCTGAAAATTTTATCCAAAGTTTTGCATTCATTTGATTTAGAAATCTATTTACTCTCATTTAGTGTTTTATTAACCACTTTCATTTTACTTGGTAAGAGTAAGGTTCATTGAGGAATGAGTTAAATTCAAAGTCTCATAAATACAGTTATTCATTAAGCAGTTGAGAAAATTGTGAAAAGAGGCACCCATGAACCTGACAGTGATGTCCTACCACAGCAGTAGCTCAGGATTCTGTAATTGAGTGTTTGGTGATTTCACGTGGCAAAGCTACCACTCTCGGACAGTTGAGTAAACGTATTTAACAGTACACAGATCTCTTATTAAAGATAAAAGTCTGAGTAACAACAGAGTATATACTGCCAAAAGGAATCATAAAAACTTTATCAAGTAATTACCAAGTATTCCTTAAGTTTTCTCAGTTCAAAAATGTATCTCTTTCCCCTTCTTAATTTGTTGAATGATTCTTTTCTTAAAAGGGAATTTTCACACACTGCATCCTGTGTGGGTTGGTATAAGTGTGTGTGGTTTTGAGTGTTTATTTGCATCCTGATAATTTAAATTTGCATACAATTTTCAACAAATCTGAACTTTCATGTTTCTCTCCAGTGAAATTTATATTGACTTTTCATTGTATTTTTTACAGAAAAGACTCCGAAAAAAGATGGTAAAGTATCTTTGACATCCATCTATTCTCAAAACATTTTAAAACATCTGCTTTTCTGATTTCTTACACAAATCTCAGCTTTCATCAAGTTGCCTTCATTGGTTTGCACTCGCCAGGATCTCTACCATTCTAAGAAAATATTTGTTTTGTCAACTTCTCTTGTGCTCCTCCCTTTTCTGGTCTTTCAAAGTCTGAATAAAACCTGAAATCATTCACTGGTCAAGCATAAATATGAGGGCCCTTCTTACCCTGGCTAAAGTCTAATGATCCCAGTTGTGCAAATACTCACATTTTTTTTTCCTGGAATTTTTTATATCCAAAGAGAGTAATTCAAATTCATTCTTATTTATTTTTATCAATGCAGTTGTCAATTTAGCCATGCTTCAGCTATTTTGGAAAGATTTAAAATTTTTATGAATGATTTAAAAAAGCATATATCTGAAATCTGAATATTTGAGGAGAATGTCACCATAAATTATTATGCTGCAATGCCTCTATAAGTTAATTTTTGAAATAAAATACAAAATTATTTATTAAAATTTTAATATCTTATTTTTTCTAATTACATTTTTCAGTATACTTTTGTTTTCAGGGAAATCAAATTTATCTCTATAATTCATGCATCAAAGGCTAGGTACTCATTGCTACAGATGCTGTTTTGAACAAATGGGTAATCTTTTTTCTCTAGTTCCTCATCTCTTTTTAACTAACTCTGTAGGCATGGGTGCATGTTAATGTTTTTCCTGATAAGATGATTGAGATAAGACAAACTTCATTTTGCATGTGCTAATCTAGCAATTCACCACAAAGTTATGCCTTCATTTTTAACATAATGTGAATATAGGTTCCCAAGAACCAAACACTGCATTTTCTCTAGAGCAGTTCAATATTCTCTAACTTATTGTTTGTAGGTTTTTACACATCAAAGCTACAACAACTATGAGATGTGGTTATTTGTATTTAACAGCAACCAATAAATTTCTTAAAGCTAACTAACCAAACAAATAATCACCCATGAGTCTAATAAATCAATAACTTATATAAGGAAAATCATTAACAGTATCATTCTTGAAACTCTTCCTCAAGTCAAAAAGATCACACTTTTTCCTTTTATTAGTTTTTGATCAATATTGTCAGAACATAAGGAAGCTTTCGGCTACATTGGTACATGTGTGTGTGTGTGCACATTGTGTGTATGTATCAGTGTTGGTCTATATCCTGTAAATTTTACCATTGTATATGAATATTTCACTAAATCTGAATTATTCTGTGCTTTTGTGGCATGAGTTTTACACTAGTTTTCTGTTTTTACTTTTCAAATGACTTTCAGAAAAAATTTGGTAAATATATCTGACAGCATTAATATTCCAAAATACTTTAAATTATCCATTCTCAGCAATTTGAATATTTTTCTATCAGCTTGCCATCTGTTGGTTTGCTTACCTTTTTCTTGGATGTCTATTCTAACTTCCCAAGTTATTTGTTTAGGAATTTCATGCATATTAAATTTTGTCCACTTTTATTTTAAAGCTGATTCTTTTCCAATGCTTCCTTTTTCATTTCTTATGTTCCTTCCCTCTAAACATTGTCCCAGTCTATCATTCAGAGTTTGCTAGTTTCATTATAAATTTTGTGAGATGAAGAAAATGGGACTGATGAAAACATGGTTTACATTCTATATTTATTACTCGGAGCACTTCCATTGACTTGGAAAGTCCATCATGGTTTCAAAGTTCAAGGGGTCATTGATATGCCATTGATACCTCCCCAAACTCCACGAGGTAAGACAAGACTCCGTATTCATGAGTGAAGTTTTTTCAACACTTATCTTTTCAACGACTGTGTAAATTCAGGTATAATTCATTGGACCAGTGTGGGCTTTAGACTCATTCTTCCAATGCCTTTGACCATTTATTAGAGTCTTCTCTCAGGTGCACAAACCATTTGCTGGGATTATTTTCTCTCACACCATAGTAATTTTACTGTCTTTCTCTTGCATTTTATTGACATAATTTTTAACTTGTCAAACTGTGATAACTTTCAGGGTTTGTATTGTATATTGAGCAAAGTTCATTTATAACACATGGAGACATCCTGAAATTTTATGTAAATAACATGAGAGGCTAGAATCCTAAGATACTTCAAAATGTTTGTTCAAAGAAACACTAATATAACCATTAAAAATTTAACATCCTTCCTTTTGTAGTGATATTTTCAATTATATTTTTGAATACAGTTTGAATGAAAGTAGTGAATGCACTTCTTTTATGTATGAAGTATTCCTCCTATGAATACTGCTACTGATGGAGTTTTAGCTAGATGGGTGCTTTTTTTGTGGGCGTCCTCATGACTCCTTAAGTATCTGACTCCTATAAGTATGTATGCTTGCATTTTATTCTAGAAAAGAATAGTACAGTGAAAGAAGTTTCAATGGAATGTATATGAACAACATTTATTCCCAGAAGTAGTCCTTTTCTACCTCTTTTTATAGTGTCATTGTTCTATCTTTGTACCTTTGAATCAAGAGGTGGTGGTGGAAGGGGAGGATACAATAAAACATGCCTCTGGTGGGGCAAGATGTCCTTAGAAAACTTTGCTCCGAGTACTAAAAATATTTCTTATTTTGAAACTTGGAGGAAACTATAGAAGCACTCCACATTCCTGTCATCTTCCATGAGAATGTAGCCAAACGTTCGTGGATTTTTCCCTCTACTATACTTATGGAATTACTGAAAGTTTGACATTCTCCTTCTCAATAACATTTTTTCATTTAATTTTTTTACAGAGGAAGTAGAATATAGAGATTATTTTAAAGTATTTTAGCAGCCTCATGTAACAAGTGGTACACATATAGCGTGGGACAATGAATTATTATTATTTTTTTGCTTCCTCATAATTTCTTAAAATAACTTTCTTCTGAGTTGTATAGGCAACTGATTCTGAAAAAACTGGAAAGTAATGCAGTACCTGTGATAGGTATTGTTCATCCCAGAGGAGGTTCTGCTTTCTACTATAGTGTCATTTTCGTTATGTCTTTGGCACCAAGGGGTGAATGAAAGTTAAAAACGTTTTCTCTGGTATTTGAGGCAGCCATTAAGTCTTTTCTGTGAATGGTGCCAATTCTCAGAAAGTGTTAGCCAGATTGTGCCACAGTGTAAAGGATGAAAATATTTCAAATATTTGCTGTTTTCCTTTCTTGCCCTGGTATCTTCATTTTGAATGTGTTTTAAGATCTTTCCCTTTTTATGATATCAGTAACTTTGAAGGGGAAAAATCCCAAGTCCTATAGATCTAGTCAAAGTTTAGATAAACATCTTATTTGCCAAACATATTCATATTTCCATGTTTTTTCTCACTGTCTGGTCTCTCTGATTGAAATTTGACAGCTTTAATTTTCATTCTGCTTCTGCCATTATAACTCTGAGATTTGTCCTGTGTTTTCAACTGTCATAAAACTCCCTTCAGTCATGAAATTTTAATTAGTCATATACCTCTGAATTATTGGCATTTTCAGTGACTGATGTGAAAGTTTTACAACATGTGACATGTGTAAACAGTACACATGTGGTGAAAACAAGCAAACATTAGTGTTTACAATACTAGTCATCTGATTTAAAACTCTATTTAAATTGATTATATCATTTCCTTCCTGTCATGTGATTTAATTAAGATAAACTTCATTTAGGCATTAACTGAAATAGAAACACACATAAAACTTGGTAATAAATTAATTGGTTAATTACGATGTTGTGAATAGACGCACCCAGAAAACTAATTCATTTTCTGCTGGGAGCAGTGGCTCAAGATCCTGGATTCAGTGTTTATGGCTGTCATACAACAGAGCTAAATAAAACTCAGAATGGGAAATATAGTTTTAATAACCTTCAAGAAACTTATTAGAGAAGCATAGTGACTAATAAGAGCCCAAATAAAATAAAAAAGTACACAAAACTTTGAAAATGTAACTACTTGAACTAATATATCTAAAAATCTCTCTTCATTTAAAATTAACTGTATTTCCTTTTTTATTCTTTCTTTCTTCTTTTTTTTTTTAATCGAATGATCTCTGGATAAAATAGAGGAGATTTCAGCCACTATTGGTGAGTTTATTTTGTGTTCACCATGTATACATGTGAATGTGTTTAAATGCAACTAGATAGTGTTAACATTACTTTTGGACTCTTCAAAATATTTTATTTTTATTCATGTTTGTTTTCCATGGTATTTACATGAAGCTTTCCATTTTATTTCCAGGTGATCTTCTGAAAAAGCTTGGTAAGTTTCTAACAACTCTTCACTCCAATAATTCTTCCAGTGACTGCTTCCATGTTGTCTTGAATATTTCCTGGCCTTTTCTCATTACACCATTCACTGGCTCACTTTTCACCTGGCTGTCCATTCTCTATCCAATTTTTGGATGTGATCCTCTTTCTTGTTTCATTCCTTCTATTGTTTTTTTTTCCCTATGTTCCATCATTTCTTTTTTTTAATTTTTATTTTTACTTTATTTTACTTAACATTACTGTATTGGTTTTGCCATACATTGACATGAATCCACCACAGGTGTACATGAGTTGCGAATCCTGAACCCCCTCTCACCTCCTACCCCATATCATCTCTCTGGATCATTCCCATGCACCAGCCCCAAGCGTCCTGTATCCTGTTTTGAACATAGACTGGCTATTCAATCCTTACATGATAGTATACATATTTCAGTACCATTCTCTCAAGTCATCCCACCCTCTCCCTCTCCCTCAGAGTCCAAAAGTCTGTTCTATACATCTGTGTCTTCTATTGTTTTTTTTTCCCTATGTTCCATCATTTCTTTTTTTTAATTTTTATTTTTACTTTATTTTACTTAACATTACTGTATTGGTTTTGCCATACATTGACATGAATCCACCACAGGTGTACATGAGTTGCGAATCCTGAAC
Organism: Aepyceros melampus; assembly: GCA_006408695.1. Lineage (NCBI taxonomy): Eukaryota > Metazoa > Chordata > Mammalia > Artiodactyla > Bovidae > Aepyceros > Aepyceros melampus. Next base: position 62,917 of record SJXQ01001580.1, on the reverse strand, counting down.
CCCCTCTCACCTCCTACCCCATATCATCTCTCTGGATCATTCCCATGCACCAGCCCCAAGCGTCCTGTATCCTGTTTTGAACATAGACTGGCTATTCAATCCTTACATGATAGTATACATATTTCAGTACCATTCTCTCAAGTCATCCCACCCTCTCCCTCTCCCTCAGAGTCCAAAAGTCTGTTCTATACATCTGTGTCTCTTTTGCTGTCTCAAATACAGGGTTATCACGTGCCATCATTTCTCATAGCATTTTTTTTCCCTTTCCTTCTTATAACATTTGGAGAAGGAAATGGCAACCCACTCCAGTATTCTTGCCTGGAGAATCCCATGGACGGAGGAGCCTGGTAGGCTACAGTCCACGGGGTCGCAAAGAGTCAGACACGACTGAGCGATTTCACTTCACTTCACTTCTTATAACATTGGTTTTGTCTGTCTCTCTGAGACTTGTCATATTTGTATCATGATTTTCTGAGATGAAGAGATTGAACTAACCAGCAAATGCTTACCATTCTCTATTTGTTTTCTGAGAAATATCAGATCATTTAGAAGCTTTATAAGTATCCAAAATCAAGGGGCCTTTACTAAGCTATTAATACTTTTCCAGTCTTAAGAGATGAGAAAACTCCCAATTTGATAATGAAGTTTCTCCCTCCATTGTCCTGTTAAACATCTTATAAACTCTATGCAATCCACTAGACAAGTGTGGTAAATAGTTTACCATTTTACTGTTCTTGAATATATTATTCAAATGTTCAGGTTTAAGGTTTATTTTATAATATTTCCCTGTCATTTTCCCATATAGTATTCTTTATTCTTTTCTATTTTTATTCATACAGTTACTATTTCTGCAAACTGCAATGTCTTTTCAATAATTAAACAAGGCCGTTATATCTTGAGGAAAATTGATAAATGATATATCTCAATTTTCAGGACTTTTTATGTGAATGAAAAGGAAAACTGTTGTCCTAGGATGTTTCCAAAATTGTTCTTCATAAAGCACTTCAAATTTCAAAGCATAACATTTCCTTTTCTAGTGACATTTTCAATTACCTCATGGTTTACAGATGGGATAGAACTTGCAAACATATACTTATAAGGCATTTAGCAAGCTTCATATGAATACAGCCATAGATCAAATTTCTGACAGAGGAATACTTTCATTATATACTTTTGAATCACATTTAAAATACCTATTTAATATATTTGAGCATGTTTGTCATTTATTATGAGCTTAAATAAAATGCTGGAAAGCCCAATTCAAGACCAAATATTGATTCAATTTTTCCCAAAGGAAGTTTTCATGTGGCAATTCCTTTGCAGACAAGGATGAGGGAACTTAAAACAGCGTTGCCTCTCTTGAGCTACATGGCCTTTGGGACATGAGTTTCTAATTCTTACAGAAGTGGGATCACTTTATTGAATGAATAAATAATGGAAAGAAATTAAATTATTGTCATCTCTTCTTCACATTGTGCCTTCATTTGGTTTGACTGGTTATATCTTCCTTTTATTTTTCAGATAAGGGTGAACAGGATAGAGGCAAGTCCCAATAATATTTCACACTTGGTACTTTGTAATGTTTCATCTCTTTCTTTGACTTTGGTCTTCAAATCTCAGTGATCATCTTTCTCCACAGCAATTTAGATATGAATTTACATCATTTTTCTCTTATTTTATGATTATTTCAATTGAAGCTTTTCCTCTTCATGGGTTATTCAGTCCTCCATTACTTTTGCTTTAACTTGCTCCATCTGTACAATTTATGCAGATATTTACTCTTTGTAAAGTATATACAAATATGAACTTAACTATAAAATTTTGCAATTTTTAACTTTCTGATCTGAAAGCTTAGTTCTTTGTATTTCTTTTCAATGAAAATTGCATTGATTTTTCATTGTATTTCACAGACAAAATTCAGAAAAACTATTATAAAGTATCTTTGATATCCCTGTACTCCCAAAGCACTTTAAAATGCCTGTTTTCCTGATGTTTTAAAAATATTCCACCTTTTCATCAATATGTCATCATTGGTTTACACTCTACATATTTCTACCATTCTAAGGCAATATTTTGCATGTCACCTTCTCCCATATCCTTCTCTTTTACGGTCTTTGAAAGCTGAATAAAATCTGAAATGATTCATTGATGAAGGTCATCCTTACACTGCCTTAGAATCTAGGAGTAGTACCCAGATTTTCTTTTTTCCTGAAATTTATTTCTATCCAAAGAGAGTAATTTTCATTATTACTTTTATTAACACAGTTGTTAATATGGACAACTGTAATTACTTCAGCTATTTGTGAAAAGATTTTATATTGTTAGAAATGTTAAAAAATAGTACATATTTCTAACTTGAATATTTTATGTGAATGAAATCATAATCTCTGTCTGTAATGTTCCATAAGATTTTTACAAAATTATTCATTAAAATTTAGTATCCTATTTTTTTCTAAGGACATTTTTCATTATACATTTGTTATTGGAGGAAATTTATCTCTTTGTTGCATGCAGCAGAGTTCATATAGTTATTGCTACAGATAATGTTTTGAACATATGGGTGATTTTTTTCTCTTTGATTCCTCATCTCTTCTTAACAAATTCTGTTTTCATGAGTTCATATTTACATTTCTTTGAGAAGGTAATTGAAATAAGATGAGCTTCTTTTTGGCATGAACTAAAATAGCAATTCACCCAAAATAAAGTTATATCATCATTGCATAAGAAAATGTTAATGGTGGTTCCTAAGAACCAACTCCTGCATTTTTCTAAAAGTAGTTCAGTACACTCGAATTCACTCCTTGTGGATATTTTATATGAGATGATGATTTATATTTAGTAGCAGCAGAAGACTTTATTAAAGGTAACCAATCAAATCATAACAGCCCAAGTAGTGTCCAAATAATTCAAGAACATTTTCAAAAGGTAATCACCACTACCGATACACCTGAAATTTTTCCTCATGTCAACAAGATTATTTCTTTTGCTCATTTACTTTTTGATCAGCACCAAAGAAAGCTGTCGGCTACTTTGGCACATTGTATGTGCCTGCATATGTGTGTGTGTGTGGTGTGTTTGTTTAAATCCTATTGCATTTATAATTGTATGTAAATTTTCACTAAATTTAGTTTCCTTTGACCTTTTATCCTATTAAACTTACCTGTTTTTTCTCTTAATTTTTCAGGTGTTCTTCAGGAAAAAATAGGTAAATATCCCTGAAGACATTTTTGTTCCAACAAGCTTTAAACAACCACATTTTTGGTTCTTTTATCATTCTGTCTCTCTCTCTCTCTTTTTTTTTCTATATGCCATCTTTTGACTTGGGGCTTCCCTGATAGCTCAGAAGGTAAACAATCTGTCTGCAGTGCAAAAGACCCAGGTTAGATCCCTGGGTAGGGAATATCCCCTGGAGGAGGAAATGGTATCCCATCCCAGTATTCTTGCCTGGAAAATCCCATGGACAGAGGAACCTGGTGGGCTACAGTCCATGGAGTCACAAAAGAGGTGGACGTGACTGAGCAACTAACACTTTACTTTCACTTCATCTTTTGGCTCACACTGTATCTCATTATCTAGTCTTTTCTCCTCAACGTTTTGTTTATGGACTTCTCTCATATTAAATTCTCTCCATCAATTAGCCTCGACTTGTGTTAAGTCTTTCTCAGTACATCCTATTTCATTTCCTATGTTCCTTCCCTATAAACAGTCTTATTCTGTCATCCAGCGCCTTCTCAGTTTCACTATGAATTTTGTGAGGTGCAGGGGATGAGACTGAGGGGCATACTGTTTACATTCTGTATTCATTTTCTGGTACACTTTCAATAACAGGATTTCTGTCATGTATTCAAAGTTCAGGTGGCCATTAACATACCATGGGTGCCTCCCCAAGCTTTATGAGATAAGACTCCACATTTGCTGAGTGAATTTTCTCCAACTCTTGTCCTTTCAAAGACTGTGTAAATTCAGGTGTCACTCATAGATATAGTGTGGACTTTAGGCTGACACATCCAATGCCCTTGCTCATTCATTGGTCTTCTCTCAGGTATTTTGCATACCCATTCCTAGGTTTATTTTCCCTTATACCACAATAATTTTCCATCTTTCTTTTGCATTTTATTGATATAATTACTGGTGTGACAAGCAGCAATAATTTTGAAGTGTTTGTAGAAGGACTCTATATACTGAGCAAGATTGTTAACAACATATTTTTCCATTTTGAGGTTTAAGGTGAATGACATGAGAGGCTAGATTTCTAGGATACTCCTAAATTTTTTTTTAAATGAAACCCTGATATAACCATTAAAAGTTTAACATTCTTCCTTTTATAATGATGTTTTGCAGCTATATTTTTGGTTATAGAGTCAATGTAAGTAGGGAATACACGTCTTTTAAGCATGAATCATGCTTCATGGCACTACTGCAACTGATGGAGTTTTAGCTAGATGGGTGGTTTTTTTTTGTAGATTTTCTCATGACTTTCTAAGTACCTTAAGTACTCATGTATGTGTGCATGTTTGGATTGTATTCTGACAAAAAGAGAAGGTCCGATAAAATACACATGACTTATGTTGCTTATATCAGAAGTCTTACTCCATCTCACAGTGTCATTTTCCATCTTTACAACTTTTGCATCAAGTGATATGTGTGTGTGTGTGTGTGAGATATACTATTGCTCCTATTTGAAAAGATGTACTTCAGAAATCTTTGCTTCCAATTTAAAAAAATATTGGTAACTTTGCAACTTGGAGTAAACTTTCAAAGGATTACAAATTTCTGTTCTCCTTGCATCGGATGTAGCCAATTTTTTAAAATGGTTTTTATAATTGTTTTATTTTTTATTTATATCACCCTTATATTCATTTTAAACTCAACATCCTTCTTTTCTAGTGAAAAATTCAAGTACAATTCTGTTTTCAAAGGAGGTGATGATATTTAGGAATATATTTCTTTAATGCATGTATTAAAGTGGCCACAGGACTGGAAAAGGTTAGTTTTCATTCCAATTCCAAAGAAAGGCAATGCCAAAGAATGCTACAACTACTGAACAATTGCACTCATCTCACATGCTAGTAAAGTAATGCTCAAAATTCTCCAAGCCAGACTTCAGCAATATNTGTCACAAATTTCAAATATTAGGACTAACTCAGGAAATAAGAGTTTATGCAACTGATATTTCCCCAAATTTTGTTAAATTACTTATTCAGTAAGTTTTGTTGTGTTTGCCTTATGAAAGGTAAGTCAATTCTGATGTCATCCTTTGGTAAAAGGAAAAGTTGAATCTCAGTTTTCCACTGCCATTGATCATAGTACAAAGCATTCTCAAGTATATATTTCACACAAAGTTTCCTTGCATCTTTTTCTATCAACCATTACAATTATTTCTATTTTTGCACTTTGATTTGCATAATAGCAACTCTACAAATGCAATTCTTTGATGTATTTAGAAGTAATTTCTTCAGAAATGTTCTCTGATAATACATATCTGTATTCTGAATTCTTCATGTAAACAGGAAGAGAAGGTAATAGCCTATGATGTTTCCAAAATTTTACATCCTCCATTGTAACAATCAGAGAAGGCAATGGCAACCCAAGTCAGTACTCTTGCCTGGAAAATCCCAGGGACGGGGGAGCCTGATTGGCTCCCGTCTATGGGGTCGCACAAAGTTGGACATGACTGCAGCGACTTAGCAGCAGCAGCAGCATTATAACAGTGATTCTCAATCACTTTTTTATGTTTTCAGATTGGATGGAATTGGGGACTATATCTCTTGAATGTGTGCAGCAGGCTTCATATGACTGCTGCTACAGACACAGTTCTGGTCATATGGATGCTTTGCCTCCATGCATCCTTATCACTTTCTGAGTAGCCTCTTTTGTGCATACAAAGTGTTTGTAGTTTACTCTGAAAAAGGTAGAAGGTCCAAAGAAAGAGCAATGATTGTCATTTTTATTCCAGAGGACATATCACTTACTCCCTCTCACAGTGTCATTTCCTATCTTAACTTCTTTTGCACTAAGAACTGAGTGATGTACGCAATGCTTATGACTGGTTTCACGGAGTTCAAAAACTTACAGAAACTTTTAATTCTCAGAAATATTGATCATTTTGAAACAAACTATGGATGTTTTCAAATTGCGTTCATCTTTATTCCTGGTGTTGTCCTTTCATTCTGGTAAATTGGTTTTTTTTTTCTTCTTTTTATTTTTTAAACAAGAAAGAATAATAAGAAGGCAAGTCAATAATATAGTTAATATGTATAGAGAGATATACATATATTTTGCTTCACTGAATATATCCAGGTATTTTGATCGTTCCCCAACAATTACAACCCCCATGGCCAAAGCCCCATGGCCAAGAACATGATCTCTATAAACCATAGATCAGGAAAAGAACAGAAAATCTCTCAGAAAAACTGTGCCATCTCCAGGTCACATGGGGAACGTCATAATGACTTGGGAACATCTTGTTAAACCAGTAAGTGAGCAAGTTGTAAAAGCTGTCTAAGGTCATTTTAAGAGGATGCAGGTTTCCCTTGAATAAAATGTAATTTCACAGTCATGTTAGAGACTGAATAGCAATGGAATTATCACTGGAAAAAATTTTAATACATTAAATGTGTTAAATATGCACATGTTGTTAACAAGGCACATTTACATGGCTAAGGCAGAAGACTGTTAGGGAAATAATTCATTATTTCAGAAGCATAGAGAAAAGGTAACTTTTCAATCAGTAACAAAGTATATTTCATTTTGTTCCTAGTCACTATTTAATCTGCTACTTAGATCTCTGTATTTGTCAATGATAGCTTCCTCCAACCCAACATCCATTCACTGTTCCATAATTTATTCTCATTGTCATTATCTAACTGAAGTGTGAAATCTTCATTTTCTCTTCAGTTTCCCCCATGTCACTCATTTGATTTTTCTTGCCTTTGCAAAGAACTCCGGGAGTTGGTGATGGACAGGGAGGCCTGGTGTACTGCGATTCATGGAGTCGCAAAGAGTCGGACACGACTGCACGACTGAACTGAACTGAATGCATGTATTAGGATTCATTGCTATTGCTATGCAGTTTTTGAAAAATGAATGCTTTTTCTCTTTCCTTCCTCATCTCTTTTTAAAAAAGTTTTTATTGAAGTATAGTTCCTCTACAGTATTGTGTTAGTTTCTACTGTACAGCATAGTGAATCAGCTATATGTATATACATATACTCACTTTTTATTTCCTTCCTATTTAGGTCACCACAAAGTATTGAGTAGAGTTCCTTCTGCTATAGAGTAGCTTTCCATTATCTATGGGAGCTTAGTTTAATATACATAAAATTATGGTAGAAATAAAGAACAAGGCAAGGCTATGTATAATCAGTACATGACACAGATTTTAAGTGCTGTTAAGGTTTAGCAGAAGTAAATATTGCCTTTAAGAATAGAGATTTTCCAAATTTTCTAACACTCATTTTATTCATTTTAGTCAATGGCCAAAGGGAAGTTTCAGACCTGAGGATGGTAACCTATAGTCATTTGAAGGGCTGTTAGAAGATAAGAAGATTTCTTAATTATAACTACATAATAATAGTTTAAAAAGTCAATAATTTATTTAAATATGTAATGACCTATTTGATAATGAACATTTTTTTCCTGCTCTTTACTTAACAAGATATGATATTTTAATTTCCTTATGATACCCCCCACTCCAGTGTTCTTGCCTGGAGAATCCCAGGGACAGGGGAGCCTGGTGGGCTGCCATCTATGGGGTCGCACAGAGTCGGACACGACTGAAGTGACTTAGCAGCATGATAATATATAACATTTAAAAATAATGTTGAATAAATTCCATTTTTAGGTATTGATAAATGGATTTCCCATGTGGTGCTAGTGGTAAAGAGCCTGCCTGCCAATGTAATAGACTTTTTATTTTACTTTATTTTGCATTTCCTTATCATCATATTATTTTTTTAATTATTTACTGATTTTAATTGGAGACTAATTACTTTATAATATTGTGGTTTTTGCCATACATCAACATGAATCAGCCACAGGTATACATTTTTTGATTATTGCTATACATTTTTTAAAAAATGAACACTTTTTCTCTTTGCTTCCTCATCTCTTTTTAAGCTCTTCTTTGTGTATAATTGTGTGTTTGCAGTTTATTCTGAAAAATGTAGAAAGTCTAATACAGGACCAGTGATGGACATTGTTTATCCAAGAAGTCCTTTCTACCTGCTTCCTCAGGGTAATTTCCTGTCTCGATTCCTTTGACACCAAGGGATGAGTGAAAGTAAAACAATCTTTTCACTGATTTCTGGAAAGGTCTTCAGACCTCATAGAAAATGAGGTCAGGTTGAACTAAAGAGTAAAGTATGAGAGATTTTTCAAATTTTTCTTTATTTCTTCCTCACATTGGATCATTAATTTGAATGTATTTTGAGTTCTTTTTCTTTTCTATGTGAAGAGAAAAATGTCAGGTTCCCAATGTCAAGGCAACTTCCTTGCCTACCTAGTCATGGATTCATTCTTTTCTGATATCTTTGTCTTCAAGTCTCTATGCAGACTTTAATGTTGCTTTGTCTTGGTATTTGTCTTTGCAACTGAAATTCACCATCTTTATTTCACATTCAATTTCTCCCATTATGATTTCTTTAGTTTGTCATTTTGTTTCAACTGGCATAAACAGTACCTTCCTGCCATGTAAATTTATTAACCATACATTTCTAAAGTATTGGCATTCTCAGAGACTATTTTGAAAGTTTGTCCCAAGTGTGTCCAGGTCATTTGATTTCACTTTCCATATGTTGTGTCTAGACCATCATTTCCTTTCTTTCATGTGATTTATTAAGATGAACTTCATTTAGGCATGAATTGAAATAGAAATCTACATTTTAAGAAGCTATAGTTTACTCACTTGCTGAAAACATTGTGAAAACAAGCACTCAGGAAACTAACATGATATTTTTCTATTAGCAGTGGTTCAGACTCCTTTATACAGTGAGTGTGGCTACTGTGTACAAGCACTGCCAAAATAATAAGCATTGACTCTATATTTAGTACCAGTCAGGGAACTTATGAAGGCTAACCTCCAAAAAAATTGAAATTTAAACAGTTTTCATCAAGATAATTTTATAAGATAATAACTGGAAGAAATAATGATTTTTTCCAATACAGAAAGTTCACTCATTTTTCTCTTTTTCACTTTTTAAAGAAATTTTTCTCAAAAAAAAAATGCATAAAAGTATGATGTTAGAAACATGGTTTTTTTTTTCTTAATTTATTGATTTTAATTGAAGGCTAATTACTTTACAATATTGTAGTGGTTTTGCCATGCATTTACATGAATCAGCCACAGGTGTACATGTGTTCCCCATCCTGAACCCCCCTCTCACCCCCCACCCCCCATCCCTCTGGGTCTTCCCAGTGCACCAGCCCTGAGACCCTGTCTCATGCATTGAACCTGGACTGGCAATCTGAGAAACATGTTTTAAAAGTAACCATTATTACTACTGTTCTTGACATTTTTCCTAAGTAAATTCATTCAGTTTCTTCTTTTGTAATCTTAACCAATATTTTCCTGAAAAGGGTAGCTTACGGCTGCAGTTTGTATATGTGTGTGTGCTTGCACGTGTGTGTGTTTTCTGTGGATTGGCCTGCATCCTGGTACATTTAACACTGCATATGAGTTTTCATCAAATGTGTATGTTCTTTCTTTTCTGTTCTCCAGCACTATTTGGATCTTTTCACTCTCTGTTTTTGATCAGTTTTTGAAAAACCTTGGTAAATTTCTCTGACAACTTTTATACTCCAATAAGACTCTAACAACTGCTTCCTCAGAGTCTTTCACATTCCCTTTCCTTTTACCTATACAGCATCTTTTGGCATGCCCTACCCATGTGTCTGTTAAATTCTGTATATATTTTCTGAAATTTGCCCATTGTTAGTGCATGTGCCATATAGTCAAAGTTCAAAGGCCATTACTATGCAGTTGCTATCTGCCCAAACCTTAGGAGAGAGCTAAGACTCCATTCTTTCCAGAGAAGCTTCTTGGTCTGTAGTCCTTATCAGTTAAGTTTAGTTCAGTCACTCAGTCGTGTCCGACTCTTTGCGATCCCATGGACTGCAGCACTCCAGGCCTCCCTGTCCATCACCAACGCTCAGAGTTTACTCAAACTCATGTCCATTGAGTCAGTGATGCCATCCAACCATCTCATCCTCTGTTGTCCCCTTCTCCTGCCTTCAATCTTTCCCAACATCAGGGTCTTTCCCAGTGAGTCAGTTCTTCCCATCAGGTGGCGAAAGGATTGGAGTTTCAGTTTCACATCAGTGCTTCCAATGAATATTCAGAATGGATTTCCTTTAGGATGGACTGTTTGGATCTCCTTGAAGTCCAACAGACTCTCAGGAGTCTTCTCCAACACCGCAGTTCAAAAGCATCAATTCTCCGGTGCTCAGCTTTCCTTATAGTCCAACTCTCACATCCATACATGACTACTGGAAAAACCATAGCTTTGACTAGACAGACCTTAGTCAGCAAAGTAATGTCTCTGCTTTTTAAAATGCAGAGACATAGCTTTTCTTCCAAGGAACAAGCATCTTTTAATGTCATGGCTACAGTCACCATCTGCAGTGATTTTTGAACTCAAGAAAATAAAGTCTTTCACTGTTGCCATTATTTTCCCATCTATTTGCCATGAAGTGATGGGACCAGATGCTATGATCTTCATTTTCTGAATGTTGAGTTTTAAGCCAACTTTTTCACTCTCCTCTTTCACTTTCATCAAGAAGCTCTTTAGTTCTTCTTTGCTTTCTGCCATAAGGATGGTGTCATCTACATATCTGAGGTTATTGAGATTTCTCCCGGCAATCTTGATTCCAGCTTGTTCTTCATCCAGCCCGGCATTTCGCATGATGTACTCTGCATAGATGTTAAATAAGCACGGTGACAATATACAGCCTTGACATATTCCTTTCTTGATTTGGAACCAGTCTGTTGTTCCATGTGCAGTTCTAACTGTTGTTTCTTGACGTGTATAAGATTTCTCAGGAGGCAGGTCAGGTGGTCTGGTATTGCCATATCTTGAAGAATTTTCCACAGTTTTCTGTGATCCACACAGTCAAAGGCATTGGCATAATTAATAAGGCAAAAGTAGATGCTTTTCTGAAACTCTCTTGCTTTTTCGATGATGCAACAGATGTTGGCAATTTAATCTCTGGTTCCTCTGCCTTTTCTAAATCCAGCTTAAACATCTGGAAGTTCATGGTTTACATACTGTTGAAACCTAGCTTGGAGAATTTTGAGCATTAAGGACTATGAAAACTCAGATATCCTTCATGGTTCCACTGTAGCATTCAGACTCCCTCTTCCACAGCCGTTGAGCATATCACCCAAGTGCCCTAAATAATAAACATTTAATGGTATTCCCTTGGTTTATTTTCTTGTTTACTGTAGTAATAGTTTCATCTTTTTCTGCATTTTTATTCTGACATAATTATTAATTTAGCAAACTGCCTTTATTTTCAGATTTTGGCAGAAGGACTTTTAAAGGGAAATACACAACAAATTTCTGTGTTGAAATGTTATGTGGATGATGTGAAAAACTATAATCCTATACATTCTTAAAAGGTTTCTTCATTATACAATAGTATAAACATCAAAAGTTTAACATCCTTGGTTTCCTAATGATGGTTTTCAATCATATTGTGTTTACATTTTAATGAACTTAGAAGCACACTTCTTCTATATACTGAGCAGCCTTCATAAGATTACAGTTACAGATACCATATAGGGCTGATGGGTACTTTTCCTGTAGGCTTCTTTGAGTGCGTGTGTGCTGTTCCTTCAGTCATATCCAACTCTTTGCAACCTTACGGACTGTAGCCTTCCAGGCTCCTCTGTCTGTGGGATTCTGCAGGCAAGAGTATTGGAGTGGGTTGCCATGCCTTCCTCCAGGGGATCTTCCCAACCCAGGGATAGTACCCACATCTCTTACGTTTCATGCATTGGCAGGTGGATTCTTTCCCACTAGCGCCACCCGAGAAGCTGTAGACTTCTTTGGCTCAGTTGCTGAGTCATTTCCAACTCTTTGCAACCCCACAGACTGGGGCATGCCAGTCTCCACTAACCATGGAATTTTTTTATGACTTCCTAAATATGTGTCATTGATTCCACTCCATCCTGAAAAAAAGGAGAAAGTTCACTAAAAGATGAAGTTTGATATTGTTTGTCCTAGCGGTCCTATTCTACCTCCTCTCGAGTCATTATCTGTCTTTGCTACCTTTGCTCTAGGAGTTGGATATGGGGCTGGTGGGATGTAACACAACCATGCCCCTGACTGCAGGATGTCCTGTGGAGCATCACCTTTCCAGTTCCCACAATACTGGTTCATTTGACCTATAGAGTAAACTATAGAAGGGTTTCAAATTTCTGCCCTCGTTTTTTTTGACATTGGGCCTGCATTTTGATGAAATATTTTTTTCCCTCTTCTTTTTTCTTCAGAGAAGATGAAACAAGAAAAAGGCAAGTCAAAAAAACGTTTTTGCATATTCTTAACTGTTGTTTCATCTTTTATTTGCACCTTAAAAAATGTCCTGTCCTTTTCTGTAACCTAGCTTCCATCTTTTCCTATTCCTTCCTTCTTTTACTTTACCACACACTTCCCTTGTAAAGATCGGCTTCTTTTGAATTGCTTTTTTCTTCTTTGCTTTTGCTCGGATAAGACTGCACAGGAAGAAGGCAAGTCAAAATTTATTTGCCTGTTCTTATTTGTTGTTTAATCTGTAACTTGCACCTTAAGAAAAAAGAAAGTTGTCATTGTTTTGTTACCTAAATTCCATCTTTTCCTATACTTTCCTTTTGTACTTCACGCCAATCTTCCCCTAAAACAACTGGCTTCTTTTAACTGCTTTTCTCTTCCTTCTGTTTCTCAGATGAGATTGCACAGGAAAAAGGTAAGTCACATTTTTTTTCACAAATTCTTACTTGTTTCATCTATTCCTTGCACCTTAAAAAAAAGTTCTGTCCTTTTATGTTACCTAAATCCCATCTTTTGCCACTCTTTTCTTTTATACTCCACATCAGGTTCTTGGGTAAAGATTTGCTTCTGTTGAATTTATTTTTTCTTCTTTTCTTTTCTCAGATGAGATTGCACAGGAAAAAGGCAACTCAAAAAAATTTTTTTACCTCTTCTTAGCAGGTGTTTCATCTGTAACTTGCGCCTTTGTCTTCAACTATCAATGATCATCTTCCTCAACTCCCACATTCGTACTATTACATGATTTCATCTTACTCTCTTAGTTTTCCAAGTGATGTCTGCCATGGCTCAATTTCCCCCATTTCTACCTCTTTCATTTGTCCTGGCCAAGGAATCAATGTAGACACTTCCATACTGTCAGATAGACTTTATTATTATTATACCTAAAAAGTTCAGCAGTTTTACAGTCTCTGATGCTAAGGTATTCTCCAAGAAAAACTCAGGTCATTTGATTGAGAACTCTTCCTACTGGCTTTAATACCACAGTTCTCTCTCTTTCAAGTTAGGGTAGCCAATGCCTTCTAAAGCTAGCAAGTCAAATACTAAATGTCTCAGTAATGTCAAAAGGAAATAATAACACTTTTAAAATGCAGTCATCTTATATTCTATTCCTAAGATATTTCTCAGTCAGTAAATTCTCTTCTTTATTTCTGTGTGCACTGCTGCAGATTGTTCTCTGGATAAGTGTGAGCTCTCAGCTAGTGTCTCTATGTTTGTGTGTGTTTACTGGCAAACAATGTTTTCATATTTATCTGCATCCTGGTTTGTTTCAAGTTAACTACAATTTTTGAGCACACTGGATTTTCTTCATGTTTCCCTTCACAATATATTTACATGGATCCTTCCATTTTCTTTTTCAGAAGTACTGCAGCACAATTTAGGTAAGTTTTCTGACAACTCCCTACTTCAAAATGCTTTAAAAAAAACCTCTTTTTGAGTGACTTTACTATTCTCTGCCTTTTTATCTGTATGTCATCTATGGACTCGATCTTCTCCTGGGTGTATACACGTTTCTCTCCAAATGTTGTGCTGGCCTTCTCCTCATTAAGTTCTGTCATTGTCTGTTTAATCCCATTCTTTCTCTCTGTACTCCACACCACTCTCCCCCTAGAAACATTGGCTTCTTTTGTCTCCGGAGATTTCCCATAGTTTCACTATGACGTGGCGAGATAAAGTGCATTCAACTAGAGCCACCTGGTTTATACCCTGTATGTATTTCTTGAGACACCAGATCTGTGGACCACTGTAAGAAATTTCAGAGATTAGGACCCGCATTTATACAACTGGTACTTTTCTCTCAAACCTGGAGAGATTTCTTGTTTGGCACTTTTCGCTATCTTTTGTCCTGTGAAAGATGAGTCAGTTCTGATGTCCTTCTGTGGTCAAACGTAATCTTGAATCTAAGTCTTCCACTGATATTGATCACAGTCCCAAGCGTTCCTTCCTTGCATGCATGTGTGCTAAGTCACTTCAGTCATCTCTGATTCTTTGCAACCCCATGAACTATAGCCTGCCTGGTCCTCGGTCCATGGGATTCTCCAGGCAAGAATACTGGAGTGGGTTGCCATTTCCTTCTCCAGGGGATCTTCCCAAACTGGGGATGGAACCTGGAGCTCCTGCACCACAGGTGGTCTCCTGCATGGCCGGCAAATAACTGAGCTACTGGGGAAGCTTCCAAAGGCTCAGCAGTAAACAAACACTTCACATGATGGTGCCTGTTTGCCCGGCACCCTGAAAAAAGAAGGTCCATTGAGCGATGAATGATGCATATTGTTTGCCCTCGTGGAGCTATTCCACCTCCTCTCGTTGAGTCATTATCTGTCTTTGCTACTTTTGCTCCAGGTGTTAGACACGGGGGTGGTGGGATGTAATACAACAATGCCCCTGCCTGCAGGATGTCCTGTGGAGCATCACTTTTCCAGTTCCCACAATACTGGTTCATTTGACCTATGGAGTAAACTACAGAAGGGTTTCCAATTTCTGCCCTTTTTTTTTTTTTTGTCATTGGGCCTGCATTTTGATGAAATATTTTTTCCCTCTTTTTTTTTTTTTTTTCAGAGAAGATGAAACAAGAAAAAGGCAAGTCAAAAAAAAGTGTTTGCATGTTCTTAACTGTTGTTTCATCTTTTATCTGCACCTGAAAATATGTTCTATCATTTTCTGTAACCTACCTTCCATCTTTCCCATCCTTTCCTTCTTTTACTTTACCACACACTTCCCCTGTAAAGATCAGCTTCTTTTGAATTGCTTTTTTCTTCTTTCCTTTTGCTCGGATAAGACTGCACAGGAAAAAGGCAAGTCAAACTTTATTTGCCTGTTCTTATTTGCTGTTTAATCTGTAACTTGCACTTTAAGAAAAGAAAAAAAAAGTTGTCATTGTTTTGTTACCTAAATTCCATCTTTTCCTATACTTTCCTTTTGTACTTCACGCCAATCTTCCCCTAAAACAACTGGCTTCTTTTAACTGCTTTTCTCTTCTTTCTGTTTCTCAGATGAGATTGCACAGGAAAAAGGTAAGTCACATTTTTTTTCACAAAATCTTACTTGTTTCATCTATTCTTTGCACCTTAAAAAAAGTTCTGTCTTTTTATGTTACCTAAATCCCATCTTTTGTCACTCTTTCCTTTTATACTTCACATCATGCTTCTCGTGTAAAGATCTGCTTCTGTTGAATTTATTTTTTCTTCTTTTCTTTTCTCAGATGAGATTGTACAGGAAAAAGGCAAGTCAAAATTTTTTTTGCCTCTTCTTAGCTAGTGTTTCGTCTGTAACTTGCGCCTTTGTCTTCAACTATCAATGATCATCTTCCTTAACTCCCACATTCGTACTATTACATGATTTCATCTTACTCTCTTAGTTTTCCAAGTGATGTTTGCTATCTTCACATGTGGCTCAATTTTCCCCACCTGATTTATATCCTGTATGCATTTCTGAAGACACCAAATCTTTGGACCTTTTTCACAAATTTCAAATATTAGGACTAACTCAGGAAATAAGAGTTTATGCAACTGATATTTCCCCAAACTTTGTTAAATTACTTATTCAGTAAGTTTTGTTGTGTTTGCCTTGTGAAAGGTAAGTCAATTCTGATGTCATCCTTTGGTAAAAGGAAGGTTGAATCTCAGTTTTCCACTGCCATTGATCATAGTACAAAGCATTCTCAAGTATATATTTCACACAAAGTTTCCTTGCATCTTTTTCTATCAACCATTACAATTATTTCTATTTTTGCACTTTGATTTGCATAATAGCAACTCTACAAATGCAATTCTTTGATGTATTTAGAAGTAATTTCTTCAGAAATGTTCTCTGATAATACATATCTGTATTCTGAATTCTTCATGTAAACAGGAAGAGAAGGTAATAGCCTATGATGTTTCCAAAATTTTACATCCTCCATTGTAACAATCAGAGAAGGCAATGGCAACCCAAGTCAGTACTCTTGCCTGGAAAATCCCAGGGACGGGGGAGCCTGATTGGCTCCCGTCTATGGGGTCGCACAAAGTTGGACATGACTGCAGCGACTTAGCAGCAGCAGCAGCATTATAACAGTGATTCTCAATCACTTTTTTATGTTTTCAGATTGGATGGAATTGGGGACTATATCTCTTGAATGTGTGCAGCAGGCTTCATATGACTGCTGCTACAGACACAGTTCTGGTCATATGGATGCTTTGCCTCCATGCATCCTTATCACTTTCTGAGTAGCCTCTTTTGTGCATACAAAGTGTTTGTAGTTTACTCTGAAAAAGGTAGAAGGTCCAAAGAAAGAGCAATGATTGTCATTTTTATTCCAGAGGACATATCACTTACTCCCTCTCACAGTGTCATTTCCTATCTTAACTTCTTTTGCACTAAGAACTGAGTGATGTACGCAATGCTTATGACTGGTTTCACGGAGTTCAAAAACTTACAGAAACTTTTAATTCTCAGAAATATTGATCATTTTGAAACAAACTATGGATGTTTTCAAATTGCTGTTCATCTTTATTCCTGATGTTGTCCTTTCATTCTGGTAAATTGGTTTTTTTTTTCTTCTTTTTATTTTTTAAACAAGAAAGAATAATAAGAAGGCAAGTCAATAATATAGTTAATATGTATAGAGAGATATACATATATTTTGCTTCACTGAATTATCCAGGTATTTTGATCGTTCCCCAACAATTACAACCCCCATGGCCAAAGCCCCATGGCCAAGAACATGATCTCTATAAACCATAGATCAGGAAAAGAACAGAAAATCTCTCAGAAAAACTGTGCCATCTCCAGGTCACATGGGGAACGTCATAATGACTTGGGAACATCTTGTTAAACCAGTAAGTGAGCAAGTTGTAAAAGCTGTCTAAGGTCATTTTAAGAGGATGCAGGTTTCCCTTGAATAAAATGTAATTTCACAGTCATGTTAGAGACTGAATAGCAATGGAATTATCACTGGAAAAAATTTTAATACATTAAATGTGTTAAATATGCACATGTTGTTAACAAGGCACATTTACATGGCTAAGGCAGAAGACTGTTAGGGAAATAATTCATTATTTCAGAAGCATAGAGAAAAGGTAACTTTTCAATCAGTAACAAAGTATATTTCATTTTGTTCCTAGTCACTATTTAATCTGCTACTTAGATCTCTGTATTTGTCAATGATAGCTTCCTCCAACCCAACGTCCATTCACTGTTCCATAATTTATTCTCATTGTCATTATCTAACTGAAGTGTGAAATCTTCATTTTCTCTTCAGTTTCCCCCATGTCACTCATTTGATTTTTCTTGCCTTTGCAATCCAGGAAGAGATATCCTTTCTGTCTAGTGAATATTATTAACCATGTACTTGTAGAGTTTTGGTATTTTTAACATTTCTGATATGTTTGCTTTCTCTGAGTCAGGCTCAGTTCTGTTGATTTGAATCTCCTTCCCTGCCATGTGGGCTTCCCTGGTGGCTCGCACCATAAAGAATCTGCCTGTGATGCAGGGGACCTGGGTTAGATCCTGAGGTCGGGAAGATCCCCCAGAGAAAAGAACAGCAATCCACACCAGTATTCTTGCCTGGATAATCCCATGATAAAACAGCCTGGTGGGCTACACCTCATGGGTTCACAAAGAATTGGACATGACTGAGTTACTCACACTTTCACTTCCCCTGCCATGGAATACTTTGCATCCTTCCTTTCATGTAACTGAACTAAGATAGGAATATGTTTGCTTTCTCTGAGTCAGGCTCAGTTCTGTTGATTTGAATCTCCTTCCCTGCCATGTGGGCTTCCCTGGTGGCTCGCACCATAAAGAATCTGCCTGTGATGCAGGGGACCTGGGTTAGATCCTGAGGTCGGGAAGATCCCCCAGAGAAAAGAACAGCAATCCACACCAGTATTCTTGCCTGGATAATCCCATGATAAAACAGCCTGGTGGGCTACACCTCATGGGTTCACAAAGAATTGGACATGACTGAGTTACTCACACTTTCACTTCCCCTGCCATGGAATACTTTGCCATCCTTCCTTTCATGTAACTGAACTAAGATAGGCTTCATTCTGGCATGTGTTTAATGACAACTGTACATTTCAAATATATGTTTAATTTTCTTTACATTTTTTTCATGGAATTTATTTTCAATATTATTTACATAGCTCTTTTTATTTTGCAGAAGAATTTCAGAATGAAGCTGGCAAATTATTTCTGATGTTCTTTTATAGCCACAAAACTTTTCAAAATCAATATTTTTATAGATTAGCCACTTATTGGCTCACAGTTCTTCTGAATGTCTCCCATTCTAACTTGAAGGTTTGCTTGTGAATTTGTTTCATATTTCTTTCTTCATTGTCTTTTCAAAGCCTGGTCCAGTGTGGACTTCAGATTCATTCTTCCAATGCCCTTGACCATTTACTAAAGTCTTCTCTCACTTGTACAGATAATTTATACAGTTGTTGCGAGGTTTATTTTCTTTCTTGCCATAGTAATTTTTTCTGTCTTTTCCTTGGGTAAGTTTGTCAAAGGTATCAAAAAGTTATAAAAAACTTGGTCAAATAGGATCATAAGAAACTGTAAATCAATATTTATTTATCTAACCAAAGTGACAATAAAATATTTTAAGGCAAATACAGAACATTTAGAAGGCAAAGAAATTCACAATCTGCTATCAAGCGTAGCTCAACATTCCAAAAATCTTTGTTCTCCTAACCAAAAGAGAAAACTCCTGTTCTGACCCAGTTTGACCTAAGAACATAATTTATTTACCTAATAAATCCAATTCCACTCCAGCCTTAACATGTACAAAATTATTTTCTCAGGAATCATTTCTCACAAATTTCTGTATCTACATTTGTTGACCCCCCACTCCACTCCCCCTTCCCCCATTTAGCTTCTTTCCCCTGGTGATTCAGATGGTACAGAATCTGCCTGCAATGCAGAAGACCAGGGTTCAATCCCTGGATTGGAAAGATCCTCTGAAGAAGGGAATATCTACCCTCTCCAGGATTCTTTCCTGGAGAATTCCATGGACAGAGAGGCCTGTGGGCTACAGTCCATGGGGTCTCAAAGAGTCAGAAACAACTGACTAACACTCTGACTTCCTCATTTAGGAATAGCCAGCTTTAGGACAAAATCATGTTTTTCCCCTTAACAAAATACATCCCCAATTTTCAAACCTTCTTTTCCTGAACCTCCTACTTTCCGTACATAGTGAAATGTTTCACTTGTCATCCCAGTAACTTTAATTACACATATTATAATGTTAACCCTTAAAAACCTTAATCTCTAGTGAAAGTCAACAAGCACGTAATTGTGAACTGTTTGCCATACCAGAATTTCTTGACTGGCAAACTTAAAAATATTCCATATCCTCTAGAAACATACCTCTTCTCCCAGCACAATTTCTTTTCTTTGTGTGGTACAAAACACATGTCTAATAAATCCAATCATCATTTGTTTTCCTCTCATAAGAAGACAAAGCAGATAAATGTAAAAAGGTTTAGTAGTCAGTAGATCATGACTGTCCCAGCAGGAATTTAAGCTGGCTGTGAAGCAAGTTCAGTTGGAAGGCTAATTTGCCCTAGGACAAGGGCTTTCCTGTGGCTCAGATGGAACTCTTAAGTAGGGCTCAGTATCCTTTTGGCACCTAAAGATGGGAGGTCTCATCAACCCGCCATATTCATTCAGTCTAAATCCCCCTACCCAATCTCATTCACCGGTATAGCCTCTTCACTTCCAGTTTCTCAGCCATGTTAGCAGTTGTGCGTTACTGTGGTCTGAATTTAGGGCCTCCCCCATTCAGCTGCTCCCTGGTAGAAATCCTGAGTGTTACACTGCTGTGCACTGGGGTTGTGGCTTCCCAAGAAACTCCTGTAGCTGGGGCACAATCCACGGGATACACCCTCCTCCTTGAGAGAGAAAGTTGAGTGAGCACAATCACTATGAATCCGTACCCTGACACCACTGATGACTTGATGGTGTTTCTGACCAAAACTCGGGGGAGGGTAGCTTGCTATCTTCCCTCTCACAGCAAACAAGCAGACAGCAGCAGGAGGCCTCAGACAGGAGGGGGCAACCCCTCCGTTCTTTCAGCTGCATTTGTGGTGCATATAGAAGCATGGGATGGACAGAGGCTCACCTGGGAGCCGCCTGTGGTACCACTTTGGAAGGGAGGCTCCCAATAGGCTGGGTCATTACAGAAAGTCAGGTGTTCTTTTCTTGCTTGAGTCTTAACCTCTGTTTGGGGAGAAAGCTTACTACATTTTGCCCAGACCAGATTGGCCCCGCTGGTGAGAACAGGTTTATGCTTTGGTTTATCTAGTTTATCCAGATTATCCAGCTGTTTTTTTTTTTTTTTCTTTAAACTTGGTGTTTATAGGGGACCAATGACAATAGGTGTGGCTTAGACCCTCCAGCTCTGCTTCTGTGGTCCTAGAAGGCCTGGGAATGGCTGTAACAGTTTATAAGCTGCCTGCAGCCCAGAGCCCAGTTCTAGAGAAAGTGACTGGAATGCTGAGCAAGATGAGGCATAGTAAGAGAGAGTCTTGTTCAATGTAGGAAAAAAAAATGGACATTGCTTCTCCATACCTTCTACTCTTCTGATTTCTTTACTTCAGCCTAACTACCAGCATATCCCCAAGGCTAAAAATCTGAATTTCCTGCATCCTTTGTTACCCTTCATCTTTCATATCCAATCAGCAGCCACATCTTGCCAGTTGTACTTGGTCCTGTATGTTTTACTTGAGTCTGCACTTCCTACACATACACATGCTCACACACACATACACACACTCACACACATATATACACAAACACAGGCTCTACATCTTTTCATTCTCCATCATCACCACTCTAACTCAGCCCTTAATTAAATGGCTTTCCCATCTCAAATATCTCTTTTTGAGAGATAAAAAGAGCCATTCACTACTCATGGCAGCCACTAGAAGGCTGATGGTCTGATCAGGTTACTTACCTCCTCATAAATCTTCAGTGGTTACTTGCTAGATGATTAATCCCAGACTCATTACTTAAGGACTGTATGCTCTCTGAGGGAAGAACCATATTTAATTTATATGTTTTCCTTCAGGTGCCTAGGATCCCCAAGTGTTTACTGATTTGAATTGAAATGAATGGAATAAAAGATCTCTGATGTAGCCTCCTAATCTGGTGGTTTAGCTTCACTCCCTGTAGCAGATATTGTCAGTGGCTCACCCCAGAGGATTGCTGGCTCTCCAGTAGACCATTCTCTGTACACTTGGAAGGCTTCTTGCCTCAAGTACCTATGTCTGTTTGCCTGAGGGCTTTCTCCAGCTGCAGGAGCCTGTGCTGGAAGTGCTGTGGAGTTAACATCCCCGAAGCAGCAACCTTCAACCACTGATGGGTAAGAGTTGGTGGGTAATGACCCCAATCCTTCCTTTGGGAGGACAAATCTGAACTGTGTTCTATGCAGTCTTTCATTTGGTGTCTAGTGGGACCACGTTTCATTTGCCCACAGTGGCAACCATTAGCTCACCCTTCACTGGCTTTCCCTTCTTGCCCTGCTGATTTCACTACTCCCTCTCTTTGGTTTCCTGGAATCACTCCAAAATAAGCTCTATGAACCCAAATTGTTATCTCAGGTCTGAATTTAAGGGAACGGAAGGGATGGCAACCCACACCAGTATTCTTGCCTGGAGAATTCTATGGACAGAAGAGCTTGGTGGGCTACAGTCCATGGGGTTGCAAAGAGTTGGAGGTGACTGAGTGACTAACACAAGCTTCCCTACGCAACTCTAGCTTCACACAGTGGACTGCAAATTTGTCTGGATAAATCCTGTGCTTTTCCACCTCTGTCTCAGTTGTGCTCTCTGCCTGGAACATCCTCCTTTCTGTGGATGAAAGTTCCATTTATTTTTTAAGACCTCACAATTTATACTACTCCTAGTATATGAAATATATCCTCCCTTACATGATAATCTTTATGAATTTTCTTTATCTCTTCTACTGGAGCCTCAGCTCATTGAGGATATGTTGTTTTTATCTTTATATCCATCATAGTGCCTGACATTCATAGATGCCCAGTAAATGTATATTGACAAATCCTCAGGTGATGGTCAGGGATGAAAGTCTTTCAGTCTCCACATGTCTGATTCTCTACTGTCTGACACACTAAAGCTAGAGCATTTCTAATGTCCAAGACTCCAGTGGATCACAATCTGATTCTCATTCAGTTGGTTTAAGGATTCAAGCATTTACTGAATGCTCCTGCTCTGCAGTTTTAAAGGCAGAGCAGCAGAATCTTGATTATTTTTTCAGGTTTAGAATGAAGTAATCACTATACTTGCTGTGTTGGCCACAGCCCCTTGTGTTATAGTGGGAGCTGACCTGTAGCAAATGTATTTTTAGTGATCTCAGAGCAAATTACAACCTCATCGTTCAGCTGCAATTCATTCTTACCATCTTAAGTGAACTGGAGTGATTACTAGGGGTACTCCAGAAGGAAAGCTAAGTAGGGTTAGATAGAAAGGGCTGATGGAATGTGTGTGACCTGCATGTGTCATGACCCAAGGGGTCAGTCATCAAACATACTGATTTCCCTGCTGAGAACTCAGATCACTGAAATAGTCCAAAGACTGGTTATCAAGACTGCTGGGCTGCAGCATCAGAGAAACTCTTGCTGGGAATAATGCTTTATTTGGGGCCTTCCTTTCAGTCTGAGCTGCATTATTACAAAGGGATGACTGGAGGTCAGACCATGGGGTGAGCAGTCAGAATGCAGCACCTAACTGTTGACAAAGTCCTAGATCCCTTAAGTTGGGGGTGCGAGATGAACTTTTTTCCTTGACAGCGTGTCTCCTGCTTTTGGTGTCTTTCATGCACATGAAATGGGAGAGTTCGTATGTCTGTATATGTATGTGTTCCAGCTGGTGTGTGACCCGAAAACCTCTTGAGACATAATAGAATTCTAACTCTCAAATTTCCTCAAGAGAAATAGCATGTCTGTAGTGATTTCTGTTCACATATCTATATACCAGACCCAAGAATAGACACAGTTTTATTTTTCCTTGATCATATTTACTATTAAAAAAAATTGTTTTCACTCTTGCTCACACCTATATGCTTTTTGGGAAGTAAAAAAATTGATTACCAGCAAGATGGAAGTTCCATTTCTTCCATCTAGACCTGGACCATGTAACCAAGAAGTAGCCTTTATTTTAGAATCATGGGCCTGTTCCCTTTTTCTTGAATTTTTATGGTTTGTAAGATCCAGTTTTTGGATTGTAGCAATCCCTAGCTTTGTGTCCTTTTACCCCTAGCTTTGTTGAGATATAAATGACATATAACTTTGTGTAATCTTTGGATGAACAGTATGATGATGTGTGTATATAATGCAAAACGATTACCACAGTGAGGTTAGTTACTACATCTGTTACCTCACATAGTTACAATTATTTTGTGTGAGAACTGTTAAATTTAGCAACTTTCAAGGGTATAATGCAATATTATTAACTATGATAATCATGCCGTACTTTAGATCCCTAGAATTTATTTATTTTATAATTCTGTACCCTTGACCTACATCTCCTCATTTCCCCTAGACCTCAGTCATTGGTAATCACCACTCTACTCTGTTTTTATGTGTTTGGCTTTTTTAAGATTCTGCATATAAGTGATATCATACAATATTTGTATCTCTGTGTTTGATTTACATAATATTGTTTCATCCACACTGTTGCAAATGACAATATTTCCTTCTTTCTCATGGCTGAAGAATAATCCATTGTACGTATATGCCACATTCTCTTTTTTAACTGAAGAATAGTTGATTTCCAGTTTTATTGCAATCTCAGTTTCAGTATAAGACCCCCTAGGTCCATTCATGTTATTGCAAATGGCAGAATTTCATTTTTTAGATGAGTAATATTCATGTGCCATGTTTTTCTATATCCATTTATCTGTGGTGGGTGCTGAGGCTGTTGCCATGTTTTGGCTATTGTAACTAATGCTGTAGTGAACAGGAGGGTGAATGTCTGTTTTTGAGATAGTGATTTTATCTTCTGTGGACATACACCCAGAAGTGGAATTGCTGAGTCATAGGGTAGCTCTAGTTTTCATTTGTTGAGGAGCCTCTGTGCTGTTTTCTGTAGCAGCTGTACAAATTTACATTTTCATTAACAGTGAACAAGGATTTCCTTTTTTGTGCATCCTCGCCAGCACTTTTGTTATCCCTTGTCTTTTTAATAATTGCCATTCTCATAGTTCTGAGGTGATATCTCACTGTGTTTTAACTTTCATTCCTCTGCTGTTTAGTGATATTGAGCCCCTTTTCATGTACCTGTTGGCCATTTGAATATATTCTTTGGGAAAATATCTTTCTAGGTCCTCTGCCTGCTTTTTTTGGTTTGTTTTCCCCCAAACTTTAAACTTTTTATTTTATATTGGGGTATAGCTGATTAACAATGTTGTGAGAGTTTCAGGTGAACAGTAAAGGGACTCAGTCATACATATACATGTATCCATTTGTCCCTCAAGCCCGCTCCCATGCAAGCTGACACATAACATTGAACAGAGTTCCATGTGCTATACAATAGGTTTTTGTTGGTTATTCATTTTAAATGTTGCAGTGTGTACATGACCTTCCCCAAGTCCCTAACTAACCCTCCCTGCCAGCAACCATGTTTGTTTTCTAAGTCTGTGAGTCTCTTTCTGTTTTCTAAGTATGATATTTCTCTTCTCTGACTTACTTCACTCAGTATGACACTCTCTAGGTCCATCCATGTTGCTGCAAATGGCATTATTTAATTCTTTTTAATGGCTGGGTCCTCTGCCTGCTCTTTAATTGGATTATTTGTGGGTTTCTTTTTCTTTTGAGTTGTATGATTTCTTTATATATTTATGTTATCAACCCCTTAGCAGATATGTAACTTGCAAATACTTTTTCCCATTTGATAAGTTACCTTTTCATTTTGTTGATTTATTTTAAGCTATGCAGAAGCTTCTTAGTTTGATATAGTCCTTCTTACTTACTTTTGCTTTTGTTGCCAAATCTGAAAAATCGTTGCCAAGATTGATGTCAAGGAGATTACCATCTTTTTTCCTTATAGGAGATTTCAGGTTTTACATTCAAGTCTCTATTTTCAGTTAATTTTTTATGTATGGTATACAATAGTGGTCAAATTTCATCCTTTTGCATGTGGCTCTCTAGTTTTCCTAATATTATTTATGGAACAGATTGTTCTTTTCCTATTGTATATCCTTGGCTCTTTTATTGTAAGTTAATTGACCATATGAGTGGGTTTATTTCTGAGCTCTTTATTCTGTTCTATTGATCTGTGCATCAGTTTCTAACATCAATACTATACTGTTTCGGATTACTGTAGCTTTGTAATATAGTTTGAATTCAGGAAGCATGGTGCCTCCAGCTTTGTTTTTCTTTTTCGGGATTGCTTTGGTTGTTTGGGGTCTTTTGTGGTTCCATATAAAACTTAGCATTGTTTTTTCTATTTCTGTAAAAAATGCTGTTGGAATCTTGATAAAGATTGTGTTGAATCTGTAGGTTACTTTTAGGTAGTATGGGCATTTTATTTTTTAAGATTTTCATACATGTTCATTCTTTTTTTAAAATATAAATTTATTTATTTTAATTGGAGGTTAATTACTTTACAATATTATATTGGAAGTATGGGCATTTAAAAATGTTAAATCTTCCAATCTATAATCCTAAGATATTTGTTTCTTCAATATATTTCATTATGTCTTATAGTTTTGAGTACACAGATCTTTTATCTCCTTAGTTAAATTTATTATTAAGTATTTCCTTGATTTTGATGCTGTTTAGATGGGGTTATTTTTTTTTTTCCAGAAAATTTGTTCCTAGCATATACGTTTTTTGGATGTTGATTTTGTGTCCTGCACCTTTATGAAATTTCTAACAGTCTTTTTTTTTTTTTTTTTGGTGAAATCTTTAGAATTTCCTACATATAATATCCTGTCACCTGCAAACAGAGGTAATTTTACTTCTTCCTTTGTGATTCAATGCCTTTAATTTCTTTTTCTTGCCTAGTTGTTCTGGGTAGGATTTCCAGTACTATGTTGAATAGGAATGGTAAGAGTGAGCACCCATGTCTTGTTCCTAATCCTAGGAAATGCTTTCAGCCTTTTACCATTAATTATGATGTTAGCTGAGGATTTGTCATGTAAGGTCTTTATTATGTTGACATATTTTTTGTGTACATAATTTGCTTAAAAAATTTTTCACGAATGGATGTTGAATTTTATCAAATGCTTTTCTTGCATCTATTAAGATAATCTGTGATTTTTATCTTTGTTCTATTAATGTGATATATCAGTTATTTATTTTTGTATGTTGAAGCACCCTTGCACTACAGGGATGGATCCCACAGTTCATGGCATATGATCCTTTTAATGTGCTCTTGAATTTTGGTTATTGATGTTGTTGAGAATTTTTGCATGTATATTCATCAGGGATATTGGTCTGTGGTTTTCTTTTCTTGTAGTTCCCTTCTCTGGCTATGGGATGAGTAATGCCAGCCTCAGAAAATGAGTTTGGAAGTATTTCCTCCTTTTCAGCTATTTGGAAGAATTTGAGAAGAACTGGCATTAATTTTTCTATTAATGTTTGGTGGAATTCACCAGTGAGAGCATCTGGTTCTGGCCTTTCTTTGTTCTTGATGGCTAATTCAATCTCCTTACTTGTTATTGGTCTGTTCTTATTTTCTATTTCCTTTTGATTCAGTCCTGTAGATTGCATGTTCTAGGAATTACTCATTTCTTCTAGATTGTCCAATTTGTTAGCATATACTTATTTATAGTAGTCTCTTATAATTCTTTAAAATTATAAAGAATTTCAAATTCTTATTTTAAAAGTTGTTAAGTGTCCCTTTTCATCTAAAATTTATTTGGCTTTTGTTTTGTTTTACTTGTTTAGTATAGCTAATGGTTTATTAATTTTGTTTATCTTTTCAAAGAACTAACTCTTGGATTTGTTAATCTTTCTATTGTGTTCTGATTCTCTATTTATGCTTTCATCTTTATTACTTTCCTTCTGCTAGACACTTAGTGAATACTAGCTCTATTTTTATTCTATGTTGGCATAAGGGAGACAAAACCTTAGTAACACATGACTGTGTTCCAAAATCCTGGAAAATTTTGAGTCATTTGAGCATTAACCTTTTCTAAAAATTTCAAAGAAATAGCCTTATAGAATTAAATAATAACTCTGGGAGTTGGTGATGGACAGGGAGGCTTGGCATGCTGCGATTCATGGGGTTGCAAAGAGTCGGACACCACTGAGCAACTGAAATGAACTGAACTGAACTGAACCATGTTACAACCACAAGATGATGTTTCAGTGCCCAAAACTAGCAGAGGGTTAAATGTTGAAATTTGTAGCAGTATTTTTTTTTTTTTTTGGTTGAGACAAGGATTCCAATGTATATTTATTATTTAAGGTATTTGTTTGTTTTTGTGCTGGGTCTTCATGGTTGCACATGGGCTTTCTCTAGTTGCAGTGAATGGGGGCTACTCTTTGTCACTGTGCATGGGTTTCTCCTTGCAGTAGCTTCTCTGTTGCAGAGCACAGGCTCTAGGCACATGGGCTTCAGTAGTTGCAGCATGCAAGCTCTGTTGTGACTGTCTCTCTCTCTAGAGTGTTGGCTCACAACCTGTGGGGCACATCCTTTAGTTGCATGTGGGATCTTCCCCGACCAGGGATTGAACCCGGGGTCCATTGCATTGGCAGGCAATTTCTTATCCACTGGATCACCAGGAAAGTCCCCAATGTCACTTTTAAAAGATGGCTAGCAGTAGAAAAAGGCTGCCGTTCCGAAGATGGCAATTTTTCTGATTCTCTAGATATGTAGATTTCATTGCATCTTTGAGGGCAGGTTTCTTCATCATTTTGAGAAAGTACCAACAACTACAACAATGAAGACAACCTTTT
This sequence comes from Aepyceros melampus, assembly GCA_006408695.1. Classification (NCBI taxonomy): domain Eukaryota; kingdom Metazoa; phylum Chordata; class Mammalia; order Artiodactyla; family Bovidae; genus Aepyceros; species Aepyceros melampus. The sequence continues at coordinate 34,486 of SJXQ01001580.1, read as the reverse complement.
CCTAGACCTTGATTATGCAAAAAGTAAGCCAAAGATCGTTTTCAGATGTGAGGAGGCTCTCAAACAGGCCAGAGCTCTCAAACAGGTAGACCATTCACATCAATATGTTTGATCCATTAATGTTTAAAAACATGTATACAACATACAAAAACTGGATGTCACATAAAGCTATTTTTCTTGAAGTTGAGAGCAGTCTGACCACGTATCCCAGTGCCCTCACTGGAAACAATTACCTTGGAGCTAGGTGGGGCCTATCCCATTTGGGGTGGAATGTTTTTAAGTTTGCAAATCATCACCCAGCCTGCTTCATTGTTTTGTGTTCTGTCTTGGCTTTGTAAGAATGTGAGTTTGAATTCTAGATCTAATAAAAAGCAGCTAATCATTTTGCATAATAATATGAAGTTTATAGATTACTTCTGAAGCATAGCTTTGATGCCTCTGAAAACCTTTTAAGTGTCTCCATTGCCTATCAGATAAGGCCCCAAACTCCATTTCATCAGGCCTTCAAAGGGCTCCATGATCTGGATACAACTGCTTTTTTTTTTTTGGTTTACTTTTAATTTCCTTTTTCCTTCCATTTGTCATTATTTATGACCCTTTCCTATGTATTTTCTCACATCTCTAACTTTATTCAGGATTAGTAGCACATATATTGGGTGCTATGCCAAACATAAGAATTAGGGCTTGTCTTAGTCTGTTCAGGCTGCTATAATACAGTATTACAGTCTGGGTAGTTTATAAATAACCAAAATTTATTTCTTACAGTTCTGGAAGTTGGATGTTCAAGAACGGGGTTATGGTCAAGTGAGGGTCTCTCTTCCAGGTTGCAGACTTCTCACTGTGTCCTCACATGGCAAAAGAGATAAGGGAGCTCTCTGGAGCTTCTTCTATGAGGTCAAACTAGTCCCCATCATGACTTCATCACCCTCCCAAACACCCTGCCTCTGAATATCATCGTCACATTGGGCACTGGATTTTTAGCATAGGAATATTAGGTGGACACAAACATTCAGACCACAGCAGGGTCACAAAGAATGAAATTGAAATCAAGAGTAGTAAGATCATTTGTTAAGGTCATACAGTATAATGTAGTGGTGTAGAATTTGGAGTTGGAAATGTCTAATACCATAGTTTAACTCTGTTTCTATGTCATGTTGCCTGCCTCTGCTCTCTGCTAGGAATATCTTTCCCTTTGCCCATTGCATGCTTGCAAATCTATCAGCTTTCTAATTTACCAAGTTTTCCACTAAACCTTGTTAATTTTCCCAACAATCCCTTTACCAGCCCTGTGCCAATCACCACATGTCTAAAATAGCCTCAGCTAAATAGTCTCTTCTTTTCCTAAATAGCCAGGAAACTTGACATTTATCTTATAGTACTAATTACATTTGATCATGGGCTTCTTTAGTTTGTTTGTTAAGAACAATATCCCGGAGCTTACTCAAACTCATGTCCATCGAGTTGGTGATGCTATCCAACCATCTCATCCTTTGTCATCCCCTTCTCCTCCCACCTTCAATCTTTCCCAGAATTAGGGTCTTTTCAAATGAATCAGTTCTTTGTATCAGGTGGCCAAAGTATTGGAGTTTCAGCTTCAGCATGGGTCCATCCAGTGAATATTCAGGACTGATTTCCTTTAGGATTGACTGGTCGGATTTTCTTGCTGTCCAAGGGACTCTCAAGAGTCTTCTCCAACACTACAGCTCAAAAGCATTGATTCTTCAAAGATCAGCTTTCTTTATAGTCCAACTCTCAGACCTGTACATGGCTACTGGAAAAACCAAAGCTTTGACTGGATGGACCTTTGTTGGCAAAATAATGTCTCTGCCTTTTTTTTTTTTTTTTTAGAATCAGCTTTTTATTTATTTTTTGTTGTTGTTGTCCTCAAATTTATTTTTTTAAATTTTTTTAAATTGATTTTTATTTTTTAGTTTGTTTTGCTTTACAATACTGTATTTGTTTTGCTACACATCGACATGAATCAGCCACGAGTGTACATGAACTCCCAATCCCGACCCCCACCCACCCCCTTCCGCCCCACACCTTCTCTCTGGATTATCCCCATGCATCAGTCCCAAGCATCCTGCATCCTGCATCAAACCTAGACTGGCGATTCGTTTCACTTATGATATCATACATGTTACATTGCCACTCTGCCAACTCATCCCACCCTCTCCCTCTCCCACATAGTCCAAAAGGCCGTTCTATACATCTGTGTCTCTTTTGCTGTCTTGCGTACAGGTTTATCATTACCGTCATTCTAAATTCCATATATATGTGTAAGTATACTGTATTGGTGTTTTTCTTTCTGGCTTAATTCACTCTGTATAATCAGCTCCAGTGTCATCCACCTCATTAGAACTGATTCAAATGTATTCTTTTTAATAGCTGAGTAATACTCCATTGTGTATATGTACCACAGCTTTCTTATCCATTCATCTGCTGATGGACATCTAGGTTGCTTCCATGTCCTGGCTATTATAAACAGTGCCGCAATGAACATTGGGGTACACGTGTCTCTTTCAATTCTGGTTTCCTTGGTGTGTATGCCCAGCAGTGGGATCGCTGGATCATAAGGCAGTTCTATTTGCAATTTTTTAAGGAATCTCCACACTGTTCTCCATAGTGGCTGTACTAATTTGCATTCCCACCAACAGTGTAAGAGGGTTCCCTTTTCTCCACACCCTCTCCAGCATTTATTGCTTGTTGACTTTTGGATCGCAGCCATTCTGACTGGTGTGAAATGGTACCTCATTGTGGTTTTGATTTGCATTTCTCTGATAATGAGTGATGTTGAGCATCTTTTCATGTGTTTGTTAGCCATTCGTATGTCTTCTTTGGAGAAATGTCTATTTAGTTCTTTGGCCCATTTTTTGATTGGGTCATTTATTTTTCTGGAGTTGAGCTGCATAAGCTGCTTGTATATTTTTGAGATTAGTTGTTTGTCAGTTGCTTCATTTGCTATTATTTTCTCCCATTCAGAAGGCTGTCTTTTCACCTTGCTTATAGTTTCCTTTGTTGTGCAGAAGCTTTTAATTTTAATTAGATCCCATTTGTTTATTTTTGCTTTTATTTCCAGTATTCTGGGAGGTGGATCATAGAGGATCCTGCTGTGATTTATGTCAGAGAGTGTTTTGCCTATGTTCTCCTCTAGGAGTTTTATAGTTTCTTGTCTTACATTTAGATCTTTAATCCATTTTGAGTTTATTTTTGTGTATGGTGTTGGAAAGTGATCTAATTTCGCCACAGTCATCGAGACAGTATGGTACTGGCACAAAGATAGAAATATAGATCAATGGAACAAAATAGAAAGCCCAGAGATAAATCCACACACCTATGGACAGCTTATCTTCGACAAAGGAGGTAAGAATATACAGTGGATTAAAGACAATCTTTTTAACAAGTGGTGCTGGGAAAACTGGTCAACCACTTGTAAAAGAATGAAATTAGATCACTGTCTCTGCTTTTTAATATGCTGCCTAGGTTGGTCATAACTTTTCTTCCAAAGAGCAAGCATTTTTTAATTTCATGGCTCCAGTCACCATCTGCAGAGATTTTGGAGCCCAAGAAAATAAAGCTATCCCTGTTTCCACTGTTTCCTCATCTATTTGCCATGAAGTGATGGGACCAGATGCCATGATCTTAGTTTTCTGAATGTTGAGCTTTAAACCAATTTTTTCACTCTCCTCTTTCACTTTTATCAAGAGGCTCTTTAGTTCTTCTTCAATTCCTGCCATAAGGCTGGTGTCATCTGCATATCTGAGATTATTGATATTTCTCCTGGCAATCTTGATTCCAGCTTATGCTTCATCCCGTCCAGCATTTCTCATGATGTACTCTGCAGATAAGTTAAATAAGCAGGGTGACAATATACAACCTTGACATACTCCTTTCCCTATTTGGAACCGGTCTTTTGTTCCATGTCCATTTCTAACTGTTGCTTCTTGACCTGCATACATATTTCTCAGGAGGCAGGTCAGGTGGTCTGGTATTCCCATCTCTCTCAGAATTTTTCACAGTTTGTTGTGATCCACCCTCAAATATTTGGCAGTGTTCCTCATAGATTGTAGGGCTCCAATATATGTTGAACTAAATACAGTCTCAAACATGGTTATTACTCTCTTCTGTACCCCAGCTGATTTTCTGTCGTGTCTTTCTCAAATGTCACTTATGGTTAGCTCACAACTCAAAAGGAGTCTACTGGAAATAATAGCCTGTTCTTCTGGATGATATCTACTATATCCCCAATCAGACAGACACAGAGTTCACTTGCTTTAAAGGAAGACAACTGCTTGTGGAATAGTCTGAGCCAATCACAGTGACTTGGAGTTGCTACATCATTTATTTGAAACAAGTTCTCTTTGCATCTTTTATAGCCACACTCCAGTGTCTCTTTCCCCAGGACATAGGATGCTTAATCAGCCTTATCTCACTTCCAACAATGCAGCCCATTGCTGGCCCTTTGGATTTTCCAGTCAGAAATAGGTTTACCATGTTCCCAAGATGCAGGGTCCCTTTCCCTTGGGTAGGGACAGGCACCTTTCCACTTTTGCCCTTAACTGGGGGTGAAGTATAGGGTAATTGGAATGAAAGCCCATCAACATTTATCTTTAAAAAATATCATTCTATGTAATTTTTTTGAAGACTCTGTTATGAGGCTAGGATGCAACACTTCTTTTTACTTCTCCCGTGGGGAGAGAATGTGAGCCATGCAGCATTGCTCTTGCCAAGTGAAAAAGTAATTTATCCAAGGTGACTCTCTCTCCCATAGTTCTCATTTTAAAATCTTCATCCCAATCCTTTTATACACCCTAGACATGATGAAGCAGTTCAGTTCAGTTCAGTCGCTCAGTTGTGTCCAACTCTTTGGTGACCCCATGGACTACAGCATGCCAGTCTTCCCTGTCTATCACCAACTCCTGGAGCTTACTCAAACTCATGTCCATTGAGTCGGTGATGCCATCCAGCCATGTCATCCTCTGTCGTCCCCTTCTCCTGCCTTCAGCCTTTCCCAGCCATCAGGGTCTTTTCCAGTGAGTCAGTTTTTCATATCAGATTGCCAGAGTACTGGAGTTTCAGCTTTAGCATCAGTCCTCCCAATGAATATTCAGGACTGATTTCCTTTAGGATGGACTGGTTGGATCTCCTTCCAGTCAGATTCTGAAGCATTTCAGAATCATCAGATGAGTTTTTGTTCCTATCCTGTGTAAGTCCTGTGACATCCTCTGTGTATGTGTGCCTTTACGTTAGACAGTTTGATATTGCCCAACAGATCTCAGATTCTCAGCTCTCATTTTGTTTTTGCCTTTCTTTTTAGATAATTTCTGTTGACCTGTATTCAAGTACACTGAGTCTTTCCTGTGCTGTGTTCTCTCTCTGCTATTTAGCTCTCAGAACAAGTTCTTCTTTTCTGTGTCAGTGCTTTTCATTTCTGTTTTTTCTATTTGGTTCCTTTATATGATCTCCATCTCTCTGATGATATTTCCAGTTTTTAGTACATTATTTCCTCACATTTCTTCCTGCTGCTGCTGCTGCTAAGTCACTTCAGTCGTGTCCAACTCTGTGCGACCCCATAGATGGCAGCCCACCAGGCTCCTCTGTCCCTGGGATTCTCCAGGCAAGAACACTGGAGTGGGTTGCCATTTCCTTCTCCAATGCATGAAAGTGAAAAGTGAAAGTAAAGTTGCTCAGTCGTGTCCGACCCTTAGCGACCCCATGAACTGCAGCCTACCAGGCTCCTCCATCCATGGGATTTTCCAGGCAAGAGTACTGGAGTGGGGTGCCATTGCCTTCTCCAACATTTCTTCCTAGGTTCTTTTAAATAAAAATCATATCTGTTTTAAAGTTCTTTCTTCATATTTCCAATCTAGTTTCTTTTGGAACCTCTATTGACTATTAACTAGTTCCTTCTATTTCCTTCTATTGACTATTTCCTCCTCTCACCATGAATCACATTTTTTCCCTTGTTTATATGCCTTAAGGTCTTTGGTAATATGCTGGATATTGTGTGCAGAAGAAGAAGCTGAGTGAAAGAAAATGCATGCATGCTAGTTTGTTTTAGTCACGTCCAGTTCTTTGAGACCTCCATGGATTATAGCCTGCCAGCTTCTTCTGTCCTTGGGGATTCTCCAAGAAATAATACTGGAGTGGGTTGCTATGCCCTCCTCCAGGAGATCTTCCTGAACCAGAAATTGAACCTACATCTCTTATGTCTCCTGTCCATGGGATTTTCCAGGCAAGAATACTGTATCCTGCCAGGCTCCTCTGTCCATGTGATTTTCCAGGGGAGAATACTGGCGTGGGTTGCCATTTTCTTCTCCCGGGGATATTCCTGACCCAGGAATCAAGCTCAGGTCTCCCGCATTGCAGGCAGACTCTTTAGCCTCTGAGCCACCAGGGAATTCCCCTGTATTGGCAGGTGGGTTCTTTACCACTAGTGCCACACGAAATAAAATAATAAAGGGCATATCACATCTTCTGTCAGATTTCCCGTACAGGCAGCTGAATCAGTCTATTCTGTATGTGTGCAGGGCCTGGGCTTTGTTGTAACTTTAGTTAAACTCAGTTTCTATTTCAGTGGTGAGTTCAGGGCTAGGACTTTCCCCTTATCAGATATTGAGGTCTTAGTGTCTGTCAGAGTCTAGAGATTTCTCTGCTTTAGAAAACAGTCACTGAATTCATGAACTGTGTTTGATTTCAATGCTTTACTGCCTAGAGGCCAGATTTTTGGGTCACCAGAGAATTCTCTTTGCTCTTCAGTCCCATTCCTGGCTTTCTCAACTCTAGGACATCTCTTTTTTCTGACCTGTCCCTAGCATTAGGAGGACAGTATCAGTGTACTAGAAATTCCCTGGTGGCTCAGAGGCTAAAGAGTCTGCCTGCAATGCGGGAGACCTGAGCTCCTGAGCTTGATCCCTGGGTCAGGAATATCCCCTGGGTTGCTTCCTGAAACATCCTGAAGGATCTGTCAGCTTTCTTGCCTGTTTCTAGACTTCACTAAGCTACTACTGTGGACTTGAGAAAGTACCACATGACTCAAATAGGATTTATCTCAGCTCTACTTCTCTGTCCTCAACTGTCTATAAAATCTTCACCTTTGAGAAAGCTGATAGAAAAGAGTTGATAGCTTGATACTGACTCTTTATGAGTGACGATTTTAACTTTTCATGTAGCTCACAAACAGCCATTAAACATTTGTTAAAAACACAGCTTGTGTCTCTCACTCCCATCTAAGATGGCTTCCTTGTCCTCCTGACTTTGTCAAAGGTGAAAGTAGCCATATGTCTTTTCTAGAAAAGACTATCACTTTCTGGAATTTAATTCATTTAACTTTACCTGCCGGCCCTGCCCTGCCCCCACCGTTTTCACTTCTTTGGTGGGTTTTTAGAAGCCCTGCCTTTGTCGCTTCTCTGATTTGTTCTTGTTATAGTGAGAACTGTACTGTTTTCACTTTCTGTGTTTTAATTGGAGCCAAATGTGAATATTATTCTGGTCTATAACTGTATTATGATTTATTTAGCCATTCTTTAGGAACCGAGCATTTAGAAGTATTCTGATTTTTCATTATATTAAAAAACTTTGCAAAAAGCATCTTAGTTTATATATCATAATCTCTGTTCTTAAACATTTTCTTAGTATTGATTCCTATTAATGGTGACTGGAAGGGGAAAGAGGGGCACATCTGAAGTGCTGATAGTGTTTTGTTTCTTAATCAATGTGTTGGCTACACTAATGTGTTTATTCTGTGAAAATTCCTTGCACTCTATGCTTGTGATTTTTTTTCTCTGTTAGACTTCAATAAAAATTTACATTAAATGTTACTGGTTGAAATTTTTATGTACAATTGTATTCCTTCTGAGAATTATCTATTAATATTTCATGAGTTGGTCATTTAGACTAAATCACTCAACTTTTCAATGCTTCATTTTCCTGATCTATGAAATAGGACAGTAAACTTCATTACATACTTATGTGAATGAAGTGAGATAAAACACTTGAAAACTAGTTTGACAACTTGGAGTCTGTATACAAATGTAGGGAACATTTTTGTAGTACTTAGCAGTACATCAATTTAATTCACATTCAATTCTGGGTAAGATGGAATATTTGAGAAGGATGAGTGTATATAGAGGGCACTAATCTTTGAATTCTGGGAAAATTCTTAATGAAATAGTATTGGCTCTTGGCACAATATTGCAGTCTTTGAAATTTGCATTTATTATCTTTTCTATCCAGATTACTCTGCCTCTGCTCTTCCATGTCTCCCTGCTCTTAATCTCAAGGTGAGAGGGGTCAGTTTGGGACACTGGCTGCTCTGACTTTTGATTTTAAAGTGCCACCAGTTTGTTTATCGTGAGTTTGCTTGCTTCTTGGAAAACAATAGTTTCACTTGCCTCATTCATATTGGTTATTGGGTTGAAATGCGTATAAACAGCAAAAGCCTGGTAAAAGGGGACATATAAAAGTAGGTTAACCTTTCCTATTGATTGTCATTTGTAAGAGAGCAGATTAGAATGAGTCAACTCAGGTGAAAATAACATGTAATACATTTGGCACACCTTAGACCTTCAGAGCATGGAAATTGTCTTTTCCTTTTCCCAAGGATCAGGCTTGCTGTTGTGTCATTACCTCTTTAGAGCTCTCTCCCAAAACTGTCTGTTCTAAAATGATCTCCTGCTGGTTAACTAACCACAAAGGAGGGGCATGGCAGAGGGGGCCTGGCAGTGCACCCTGCAGGGAAGGACTGTATTCTCCAAGTTGGTCAAGTACTTTGGAGCACACTCTTCAGAATTTACAGTGCTGAGTTAAAGTGTTATTACTGCAAACTTGAGCAAAGTGTAGCCTAATCACACTTTATAAAGGAGAGGGGAAAAGAAGGCTGCAACTCACTTCTAAAAAATCAATGGTGTTTTCCTTGAATGACACTCTTTTCTTGCCATGCCTTTTCTTGACTTTACCTTCTCAGGGACTGCCAACAACCTTATCAAATGTCGGTATCTTTGCACTGGAAATGTATTTTAAATGTTCTCTGGGCCAGACCCCTGAACATCTTCTGTCTCTAGTAATGGCGATGATATAGCCTCCATTTGGGAACTTGACAATGCTAACCAGCCTTCCAACACTGAAAGCGTGCCTCAGAATGATAAACCAGAAGAATTAGAAAGAAACTCTAAGATGATTTAGTTCAGCATCAATGCTGTACTGGAAGCTCAGAGAGATTAGGTTACTGATCCAGTGCCTCTGAGTTAGTTAGGACCCAGGGCTAGAACCCAGGCCCCAGTGCTCCTGATCTGGGGTGTTTTCTGAGACTGGTTAAGTAAACCTTGTTCCTTTGGTGGTGAATATATTAGTCAGCTTGGGGTGTGCTAACAAATACCACAGACTGGGTAGTTAAAACAACAGAAATTTAGTTTCTCATGATTCTGAAGGCTAACAATCCATGATCAAGATACTGGCAAAGTTAGTTTCTGGTGAGAGCTCTCTTCCAAGCTTGCACATGAACCCCTTCTCTGTGGTCCCCCCATGGTGTTTTCTGTGTGTGTGTGGAGAGAGTGAGAGAGCTTGCTCATGTCTGCTCCTCCTTCCAAAAGGACACTAATTTCATTGGATTGGGCCATCACGCTTATGGCCTTATTTAACCCTAATTACCTTTCAAAGGCTCCAGGGGGGTCACAAAAAGTCAGGCATGACTGAGCAGCTAAGCACTCAATCATTAATACTATCATATTGGTGGTTAGAGCTTCAACACACAAATGTGGTGGCATGATGCCATCCACAACAGTAATGAAAGGTCACTGTTTTTGTCAAAGTGAAAATCTGTATGCTATTGACTTCAGCTATGGGGTTGGCTGTTTAGAAGCATTGGTGTGATGTGAAGGTGAGTCTGAAGAGAACAATGAAAATATAACAAAGAGAGAACTGATGAAAAGACAGAGAAATGTACAACAGATCTGGCCAATGATGGAAGCAGAGCATTGGCCAGCTATGACCTGAATTCCTGCATCTTCTAGGTTCCCCTCATTCCCTTTCTTCCTTCTGGTCCCACATCTTCTCATCTTACACTCTTAAGAGAATAAGTCTGCCCAAAGGAAGGCTGTCAAGCCCCTTTCTCTAATTTTTTTTTCTTGTTCTCCTCTGAGTGTGCTTTCTTCTTGCCAAAGTTAATACCTCCACCTATATGCTATTTTTCACACTAATTTGTATTTCCAGTTCTTCTCTGGACTAGCGATCTCCTTTTGTTTGCTCTGTCTTATCAAATGTCTGGTCCTTTTAATTCTCATTTCCTTGCAAGCTTGGGGCACAAGCTCTGAGTTACCAGTGGGAGGCCCAAAAGTGGTCAAGTGATGGTCACATGTCTTGAAGCATTCAGAGATAAGTGTGAGATATGTAAATGCAGACGAGAGTGCTAGAAGTTGTAACAATTCATAGGACATAGCATCAAACTTTTCTAACCACCAAGTTAATTTATCCTTTCATGCTACCATTTTCTTTCTGCTAAAAAGAAATCTCCTCGATATGTCACCAGATGCCCTCCAAAAATTAGTCTGGGTTTTTCTATAAGATATTATGAAAACTCTGAGCAAGCCTCTTGGCTAATGCAGTACTTAACCTTCGCGCTGCACACCAGTGCTTCACCCCCAGCGTCCCCTTGGAATGCCTGCTGATGGCCCCTATCACTCTGGTCCTTCCGCCTCTGTCCTTTCAGGCACCTTCTCTAGTGCCTGGGCCATGTTGGTTCATGGGATGCAGATGCACCGAGGTATGTGTTTGGCCCCTTCTCTTCTCCCTCTCCTCTCTCCCTGGCAAGCCTGCGTAGATGCAGTTCTCACCTCTCTCCCAACGCTCAGACCTGAATTCTAATCTCTCGCTTGGGAGTCTCCCTAAAATGCGTTAGAAGTTTGAAATGGAACTTCTTATCTCTCTCCTCAACACCTTCTGACCAACTCCTGCTTCTGTCTTCTCAGATTCTGCATTATTTTAGCTTTGCTTTTATTTCCTTCTTATATCCAGTCCCTCAAAAATTCCCTTAGTCTACCTCCTTAAGGTATCTTCCCCACCTCCTGTAACTCTGACAAATTTAGGGCTTTGTGCATTTTATCTGGTACAATATGTTAGTCACCTAACTGATCTCTTTTCACTCCAGGTCATTCTGAAAATAATTTTCAGATATGTCTTTTAAAAGTAATCATCTGATTATTTGTTCCTTCTTGTTAAAAAAAAAAAAATCAGTAATCTGTAAGTGGCTAACAAATTAATTAGCTCACCTTGATGGTCAAATCCCTTAATAGTGTGGACCAAACCTATCATTACAAGTTTTTCTTCCACTCCCATGGGTATCTTTCTGTGTATATTCTAGGCTATAGCTAAGCTCTCATACTCATGCTTTGAATTTCCCTTCCTTTATATTTTTCTTCTTCTTTTATTTTTTTCAACACATTTTATTAAATGTACATAAGCAAAACTAAACAGAACTAACGAGTCCATGTCACCAAATTGATGGAAATTTTGCTATGGATTTCAGATGTACTTTATAGCTATGAGATAGAATAGTTATTCATGATATGAAATCATGTTCTTTATATAAATTGATCCAGTCAATGATTTGGAATCTCATTTTTATATAAATTGATCCAATTGCTTATGTGGAATCTGGTTTTGATATAAATTCATCTTAAGATTTTTTTTTACATCATTAAATAGAAAAGTCTTGGGATAATTTTATTTCAAAATGGAGAATAGGAGAAAGCAGCTATATTTAACACAGTATATTTCTTTGTGAGCATTTTTGTCAGTTTCTTTCTTAGTTATTAGGACAAGGACAACTACTACAACAAAGGAATAAATGCAGATATATATGTGTATATGTGTGTGTGTGTGTGTGTGTGTGTGTGTGTGTATTCAAGCGCTCCCTGGAGACTGTGGCCTTTAGTTGAGAACTACTGATCCAGACAAATGTATTGTTTACTTCTCTGTTCTTAAATTTCTTGATCTCTCAATAGCATTTTTTATCTTTCAGGAGGTTGTGTTTATTTTTTCTCTTACTATCTAACTCTAAATAATGGAAGAACCAAGGGTCCTATTCTGATACTTCTGGTTTTCTCCATCTAAACACTGTTCTTATTTGATTTCACTCTTGTGTCTTTATTCTTGTTCTCTCCTCTACTGGGATTGCCCCACTTCCTACTTTTTTCCTGTGAAATCCTGTTAAAGAGGTAACTTTTTGACTATGCAGCATCCACTCACCCTATTGTATAGCAATAGGGAAGCATCTATAATAGAGAAGAGGTTGAATGAATGGTAATTGGCGTAGGGACCACAGCTGATGTGTCCAGAGTGGACACAGTGTGACCCACATGGGCTCAGTAAGAAAGAAAAAAAGATAATTTTGAACTGTGAGTGGGGCAGAATTACTTATTCTCCAGCCTGTACAAAAAGAAGCTGTGGCTCCAATTGCTGCTAAAATCATCCTTTGGTCAGACTTAGAAAGACACTGATAGTGAGGGGAGTGGAATAGAAATATTACTGTACAGAAGAGGTCATGGAGTCACTAAGCCAACCCACTCAGCAGCCTGCTTTACTCTGGATTTTTGTTGATGAACAAACACATTTCTTAATAAAAATTATTCAAGCCAGTTTGTACCAGGTTTTCTGTTGCTTTCAATTTAAAAATAATGTAATAATACACTTATATTCTAGTCTTAAATGCCTCTTTTTCTATGAAACATATCTGTATACAACTAAACTGAGTGCTTTAACTTTGAAATCCATACTAGTGTTTAGGGCTTTCCAGGTGGCTCTAGTGGTAAAGAATCCACCTGCCAATGTAGGAGATGCAAGAAACATAAGTTCAATCCCTGGGTCAGGAAGATCCCCTGGAGGATGAAATTGAAGCCCACTCCAGTATTCTTACCTGGAGAATTCCATGGACAGAGGAGCCTGACAGGCTATGGTCCATGGGGTCACATAGAGTCAGACACGACTGAGTGACTAACACATACATACTAGTATTTATATTTCTGTGAGATGGCATATATTTTATACTTTTAACTGTAGCTCTATAAGTTGTTGATTTATTCCTGCTAGTTAGGGAATGTGTTTTCCTTATTATTGTGTGCCCTGAGTTATCTACTATATAATATGTAGTGAATGTTGTTGAATGGGAGAAATTTTGGTATAATAAAAGGATTCCTGTCATTCACTAGCTATGACCTTAGGAAAGTCACCCTAGTCACTTGAGGTCCCAGTCTCCTTGTATACGGAATTGAGAGATTATCCTAAGTTATCTCCAAGGTCCAAGGTTTTTTCATTTAGTAAAAATTTGTTAGCAAAGATAAGAAAGAACAAGAGACTTTATTCCTTTTTCTCATTTTTCATCGAGACTAGACTATAGCTATACATTTCATAAACACAGCCTCCCCCTTAAAATAACAATTTTGTCTTCAAGAGGAATTCTGCTGTTTTCTAAGAGCAACTGGCTCAAACAGCAGCCAGCTTTTAAAATAGTATTTTACTCTGCATAACACGAGGAAGATACTTCCTATAATGTGTCTTAACTATAAAGATTCATGTCCAGCTAAGGAGACAGGCCACATGGCCATGTGATTCAGCTCATGAGTTAATTAGACTCTACCTGGGATTATGGAAGTGTTCTGCAAGAGAAGCACCAGTGACTTTTTGCAAGGTCTCTGCAGATCGGCCATGTGTGCATGTGTGCGTGCTAAGTTGCTTCAGTCGTGTCCAACCCTGTGCAACCATAGGGGCTTAGACTATAGCCTTCCAGGCTCCTCTGTCCATGGGATTCTCCAGGCAAGCATACTGGAGTGGGTTGCCATGCCTTCCTCCAAGGGATCTTCCCAACCCAGGAGTCAAACCTGCATGCCTTATGTCTCCTACATTGGCAGGTGGGATCTTTACCACTAATGCCACCTGGGAAGCCCCAAAGATCTACCATAAATCTTGGTAAATTTAGATGTATGTGTGGGAGGGAGTAGGGATAGTATGCAATTCACTAGTTATGGATAACTTGCCACACTTTCCTCTTCTATGAAATAGGGATTTCTCCCCTGCCCCCTTAAGGCTTTTGGGAGGAATATGTGAGGTAATTTATATGGCGTATTTAACACAATGTCTGGCTCAGTAAGTCATGGTTATTTATTTATATATATTTTTAGTGCTGTCACACTTTAAGCAGATAAATGGGATGATGGAAATGGCACCCAGTGAGATTGAGAAAGCAAGAGCCAGTATTATGCCAGGAAGCCACCTAAACAGATAATTTAATTTGTACCTGTCTCAGAAAAAGAGAAAAATAGACAGAATATTTTAAAAGTTTAGGATCCATTGTGGGGAACTGTGGCGGTCAAAAGGTTTTGTATTTAGAAATGAGTTGAAAATTCTGGCTCAGGCAGATGGGCAAGCCTGACAGACTTTATTTCAGGTCAGACTGAAATAAAGCAGCCACCCAACCACCAAGCCGCAAAAGAAGAAGCTAAACTCATCCCTTGCATGGAGAAGAGGAACGTCAGTGAGCACATGTGGCCCATTCTACCCTTTACAAAGCCCTTTTCTATTTTGGGTTCTACTCAGTCTTGTGAGGTAGGTAGAGAAGGCATTCATACCTTCTTCTGTGTGTTCAGTCGTGTTCAACTCTTTGTGATCCCATGGGCTGTAGCCCGCCAGGCTCCGCTGTCCATGGAATATTCAAGGCAAGAATACTGGAGTGGGCTGCCATTTCCTCCTGTCGGGGATCTTCCCTGACCCAGGGATTGAACCCACATCTTCTTCATTAGCAGGTGGATTCTTTACCTCTGAGCCACTTGGGAAGAAGCTCCAATACTTTCCCTTTTCCACATATCAAAGGGGCTGTGGAAAGACAGGGGACCAAATTCTCACTTCTTGATGAAATGTATTTAGTCATGAATATCATCTTATGATTCATTGACAGAAACTATTCTTCATTAGTTCTGGTTTCTAGGACTTGCCTATTTTGAACAAAGAAGGAAGACCCAATTGTCTTTTTCTTTCTTTTCCTTTCATTGATTATTTTAAAGTTCTAGTTGAATTTATAACAGCTGTTAGGGATAGAGAGTGTGTGTATGTGTGATTTAGAGACAAGATATGCTATTACTTCCCGAAGATACTAATCATATCCATGTGTTTCTTCTTGTTTTCTCTTGAGCACAGGAACTCTTTTTTTCGTGTCATGCTCTTTAAATCTTCAAGCAGCAGCAAAACTCTGTTTTCCAGTATTCTTTCCAGGAGTATCTGCAGTCCTTTTCAGGAGGAAATGTTCATTTCCTAATCAGACACTTACTTTCCATATGGAGGGCTCTTTACTCTTTGTCGCCCTGTTGGACTCTCTTTAATCCCCTCACTGACTTCTGACTTACTGAGATGGGAAAGGGCTGACTTACATGACTCGCAGCTTTAGATAGAGAAATTGGACATGCATTCCCTAGCCTATTCTTCTTAGCAGTGAATGTCCCCTAAGAGAATGCCCTTCCTCTAAGCAGCTGCCCATGTCAGGGGTCGGGGGAGGTTTTTAGTTGACTTAATGCATGCATGTGTGCTCAGTTATGTCTCTTTGTGACCCCATAGGCTGTAGCCCACCAGGCTTCTCTGTCCATGGGGTTTTCCAGGCAAGAAAGTGGAGTGGGGTAACCATTTCCTACTTCAGAAGATCTTCCCAACCCAGGGGTCAAACTGATGTCTCGCCTGTCTCCTGCACTGCAGGTGGATTCTTTACCACTATGACACCTGGAAAGCCCTTTTAGTAGGTTTGGGTAGCCTTAGAGTACAGCCTGTTGCTTGAATATGAGTGACACAGGTGCAACCGAAGCCAGTATTAGAATATATAGAGAGGAGCATCTTTCCAAATACAGACCTTTTGGGCACTGGAAGCAGAACAGTATTTGCTGTTTGTAAGGCAAAAATTTTCTCTGAGTTCTGTGCTCTAGAATACTGGAGACCTGGCTTCAAATTGTCAGAGCCCAGTCTCAATAGATAGCACTAGACAGCTGCCCCCATTCTTTCTGAATTTAGTCCTGAGGAGGCTAATGTGAGAAGATTACAGTTGGGTTCTCATGGTTCAGGCTCAAAAGCCACCATTATTTTGTCCCAAGTGGACTCTGGGTTAGTTAATTACAAATGAAGGGAAAATATTACCTGGGAGTTTGTTTCTTGGGCCTCAGAAATTCTTTATTAAGGGTCAGATTAAAAAAAAAAGCTACCATGGTAAAATGCTAACAATGACTGCCCACAGGAGAACGTAGATGCTTTGTCACTGGATAGAGCCTACCCTCCATCCAATCCTGGGGTGCCAGAATCTGGGACTTCAAAGAGGAAATGGAAATTAGGATGCTTTAAATATACCAGATGAGAAAGAAAGCTTCCTCAAATAACATTACGTGACGGTAGTTGCTGCTTTTCAAAGAAAACCGCATTATTCTCTGAGGGAAAAGACAATGCATTTTCCCCTTAAGATACGGATGAATATATGGTGCCAAATACATAGTGCCAAAATTTACCTTTTGATGAACTTGACATCCAAATGACCTTGAGCTCATAAATCATGTATTCTAGAGCCCAGGCATAGATTAACCCCCATCTTGTCAAGAGTGAAACCAGCAAAGAGAGCATGGTGGGTAGGATGACAGGCTCTGGAATGAGAGGGTGGCGGACTGGTGGGGCAGGAAGGTTTTCTAAGATTTGCATCTTAGTGCTGCTCTGGATTCGGAGAAGGCAATGGCACCCTACTCCAATACTCTTGACTGGAAAATCCATTGAGAGAGGAGGCTGGTAGACTGCAGTCCATGGGGTTGCTAGAAGTCGGATACGACTGAGCGACTTTACTCTCACTTTTCACTTTCATGAGTTGGAGAAGGAAATGGCAACCCACTCCAGTGTTCTTGCCTGAAGAATCCCAGGGACGGGGACGCCTGGTGGGCTGCCGTCTATGGGGTCTCAGAGTCGGACACGACTGAAGCGACTTAGCAGCAGCAGCTGCTCTGGATTAGCTGGCTATATGACCTTGCAAATATTACTCAAGGGGCCTGACTTGTTTTCTTTCTTTTCTTTTTATTTATTTTTAATTAATTAATTTTACTTTATAATATTGTATTGGTTTTGTCATACATTGACTTGAATCTGCCATAAGTATACATGTGTTCCCCATCTTGAACCCCCCTCCCACCTCCCTCCCCATCCCATCCCTCTGGGTCATCCCAGTGCACCAGCCACGAACACCCTGTATCATACATCAAACCTGGACTGGTCATTCGTTTCACATATGATAATATACATGTTTCAATGCCATTCTTCCATATCATCCCACCCTCACCCTCTCCCACAGAGTCCAAAAGACTGTTCTATACATCTGTGTCTCTTTTGCTATCTCGCATACAGGATTATTGTTACCTTCTTTCTAAATTCCATATGTATGCGTTAGTATACTGTATTGCTGTTTTTCTTTCTGGCTTACTTCACTCTGTATAATCAGCTCCAGTTTCATCTACCTCATTAGAAGTGATTCAAATGTATTCTTTTTAATGGCTGAGTAATACTCCATTGTGTATATGTACCACAGCTTTCTTATCCATTCGTCTGCTGATGGACATCTAGGTTGCTTCCATGTCCTGGCTATTATAAACAGTGCTGCAATGAACATCAGGGTACATGTGTCTCTTTCAATCTGGTTTCCTCGGTGTGTATGCCCAGCAGTGGGGTTGCTGGGTCGTATGGCAGTTCTATTTCCAGTTTTTAAGGAATTGCCACACTGTTCTCCATAGTGTCTGTAGTAGTTTGCATTCCCACCAACAGTGTAAGAGGGTTCCCTTTTCTCCACACCCTCTCCAGCATTTATTGCTTGTTGACTTTTGGATCGCAGCCATTCTGACTGGTATGAAATGGTACCTCATTGTGGTTTTGATTTGCATTTCTCTGATAATGAGTGATGTTGAGCATCTTTTCATGTGTTTGTTAGCCATACAGTGGGGTTGCTGGGTCGTATGGCAGTTCTATTTCCAGTTTTTAAGGAATTGCCACACTGTTCTCCATAGTGTCTGTAGTAGTTTGCATTCCCACCAACAGTGTAAGAGGGTTCCCTTTTCTCCACACCCTCTCCAGCATTTATTGCTTGTAGACTTTTGGATTGCAGCCATTCTGACTGGTATGAAATGGTACCTCATTGTGGTTTTGATCTGCATTTCTCTGATAATGAGTGATGTTGAGCATCTTTTCATGTGTTTGTTAGCCATCTGTATGTCTTCTTTGGAGAAATGTCCATTTAGTTCTTTGGCCCGCTTTTTGATTGAGTCTTTTATTTTTCTGGGATTGAGCTTCAGGAGTTGCTTGTATATTTTTGAGATTAATTATTTGTCAGTTGCTTCATTTGCTATTATTTTCTCACATTCTGTCTTTTCACCTTGCTTATAGTTTCCTTTGTTGTGCAGAAGCTTTTAATTTTAATTAGGTCCCATTTGTTTGTTTTTGCTTTTATTTCCGATATTCTGGGAGGTGAGTCATAGAGGATCCTGCTGTGGTTTATGTCGGAGAGTGTTTTGCCTATGTTCTCCTCTTTAAATGTATTGGGGGTGATGCCAGTGCATGGCCTAACTAATTGAACTTTAAGAATTAATGTGCAGTTAAGACTTAGCATTGGTCTAGTTTAACTTCAGAGAGTCCAGGATAAACTACGTCCATTCCAGTGAGAGACCATTGAGCTATTGCTATTAGAAAACTCCTAAAATTCTGCCCAGGCATTGAGAACTCCAGGTCTCAACACTCCTGAAGAGGACATTTGGGAGAATGAATTTGGACTTCACTTTCTTTAGACTTTTAACTTACAAGGGAAAGACAATATAACTGCAAACTTTAATTACTTGAGGCTTTAACTTAATTATGGAAATTTAACTTTTGTACTCTCAATACTGCTTAAGAATTTGGCAATACAGGTTTATATTAAAATTTGGGGCATACAATTTCTTGGCATTTTAGTACGGTAGTATCCTAGTCTATTATTGGGATACTATGTTAATTGGACATGAGGAGCAGGAGGTGGTGAGTATTCTGGATTCTAGAAAGACACATGAGAGAGTGGGTGAGAAACAAAGTCCCTCCAAATCAGGAACCTCCTACCTCTAAGAAGCATGCATGTGGTAGGCAAATTTTAGAGATGGTACAAGCCACATTTGAAAATGCGGTTCCAGCTCATTTATCATGCAACTCATTAGGCTACTGGTTTTGAATGGGGCACAAAAAAAGTGAAGTCTCTGCAGTAGTATCAGTTTTCAGTACACATTCAGGACAGCTGATTGGGCCATATGACTCAGCGGATCCCACATTATTAGACGTATCTGTGACAAGGTCTCTGGCAAGCTTCAATAGGAGAATCGTCGCACAGACCCCTGGAGCAAAGCCATGCCATCTGCAGCAGGAATGTGTGCATTGTTTGAGATGCAGCTCCTGGCATGCTGCTTACCCTCAGCCTCATGGAGGACATTTAGTGATTATGTAATTGGAGCTACTCAGGATGAGTTGGATATTGTCAGACCTATTAAGTAATAAAGTCAAGAGAATAGAGCAGTAACCCATTATACAATGGAGATTATATATTCAGGACACGAAAGAGCTTGTCCAGAGGGCACAGCTGAGTGAACAGGTGGCCCCAGCTCTCATGTCACCTACCCGTATTGTACTGATGTCTCTTCTTGAGCTCATGCCTATGGCTTCAGGGCGTTCACAGTTGCTGCCTGGTGGAGGAAGAAAGCATCCAGACCTGAGTCAAAAATGGGTTGGTTTAGTATGGACTGTTGCTGCATGACAGCCGCATTCAGGCGTGGCTGTGACACAGTGGTGAGGGGGCATTCTCTCAGTGGACAGGGTACTGAGGCGTATACCTGACCGGCAACTTGGTGAGCCGCAGGATACATTCCTGGGAAATGGTGAGTGGGTTTGCGGCTTAGTCAGGAGCCTGGAAAGAGAGAGATGGAAAGATGGAGAACAAACAGGTGCAGAAGAGAGCCTTGTAGGTAGCCCTGTGGGAGGGGCACGAAGCATGCAGATCTTTTGGACTCACATCGATGCCCGTTGGAGAGCGTCCACCGCAGAGGTGCACTGAACAACCAGGTTGACAAGGTAACTTGTCCTGTAGAGTCCAGCAAAGTACTTGCATAGTGGACTCATGACCAAAGTGGCCATATGGCAAGGATGGAGGCTCTATGTAGGCCCAAAGGCAGGAGCTCCCTTTCACTAAGGCTGATCCAGTAGCTACTATAGGATGTCCAAAGTGCCAACAGGAGAGAGCAGTGCTGAGCCCTCTTTATGGTACTATTTTTTGAGGAAATTAATTAGGCCCTTGCTGGCAAATTGATTACATTGGACCCCTTCTACCTGGAGAGGACAGAGATTCATTTGCCTTGGTATATATTCTAGAAATGAGTTTGTCTTATGCCTTAGTCTGTTCAGGATACTATTGTAGAATACCACAGATGGGGCGTCTTAAAAAGGAATTTTTCTCTGTTTTGGAGACTGGAAGTTTTAGATTATGGCACTAATGTAGTGGATGAGTGCCCTCTTTCTGGTTCATAGCTAGTGACTGCTCACTTTGTCCTCATGTGGTGGAAGAAGCTGGTGAGCTCTATGGGGTCTCTTTTATAAAAGTGTTAACCTTATTCATGAGGGCTCCATCCTTTTGACTTAAGTACTACCCATAGGCCCCATTTACTAATACCATCACCTTTGGAGGTTAAGCGGCTTCCCTGATAGCTCAGTTGGTAAAGAATCTGCTTGCAATGCAGGAGACGCCAGTTCAGTTCCTGAGTTGGGAAGATCGCCTGGAGAAGGGATGGGCTACCCACTCCAGAATTCTTGGGCTTCCCTTGTGGCTCAGCTGGTAAAGAATCCACCTGCAGTGCAGGAGACCTGGGTTCGATCACTGGGTTGGGAAGATCCCCTGGAGAAGAGCTAGGCTACCCACTCCAGTATTCTGGCCTAGAGAATTCCATGGATTGTATAGTCCATGGGGTCGCAAAGAGTCAGACACAACTGAGCGACTTTCACTTGGGGATTAAGATTTAAGCATATGAGTTTTGGGGGGACTCAGACAGAAGCACCTTCCCTGTCTAGAGTGGCTTGTTGGCACATCTGACTGAAGTCCCAGACAGATTATGTGCTTATTGTCTGATTTATTATCATAGGATCCTGCACCACTTTGTATCAAGCAACCCGTTTTTCAAGGAAGAAGATGTGACAATGAGCACATGACTACCATGGTGTCCACTGGCCTTAAAATATTCCACCCCATTCAGGAGATTCTACCTGGCAGAGTCTAAAGCACAGCTAAGAAGGCAGCTTGGCAATATCCCATAGTGTTGGGCTGTTATCTTTCATGATGTAATGTGTATTTTGAACTGATGTCCACTCTAAGGTGTTGTGTCTTGATAACTAGAGGACGTGAGTCTGGATACCAGATGTGGAAGTAGGAAAGGTTACCTTATCATCACCCCCAGTGACCTGGGGAATTTCTGTTTTCCATCTCCACAAATTTAGTCTCAACTGAACTAGAGATCCTGATTTCCAGAGGGAGTTGGTTGCGGGGAGGGGGTCACTTCTGTTGGGGAACACATTAATAGTTCCATGAATCCCGAGGCTATGATTGTAGCCTGGACACTGTGGAATTCTCATGCATGTAGACAGTGGGGCAAGAAATGACTTAGATTATGTTGTATACTACCATACTATATTATACTGTACCATACTGTACTATCAATGATAGATAGCCCTAATTATCATGCAGAGATGAGATTTCTGCTATGTAATGGAGGTGAGGAGGAGTATGTCTGGAATTCAGGCAAATCACTGGGTTACCTCTAGGTGAATTCAATCCCAGCGTTCAACATGAATTGGCAAGCAATTCTAGTAACAACAGCATGCCACGAGTATTTTTTACCAGAAGCTTAGACTCTAGGGAATGAAAGCAATCTAGACCAACAAAAGTGCTATCTAAGGGTGAGGACGAGGTACCATGAGTAATAAAGAGGACAGATGAAAAAATCATTTGTAGAAGTAAAGACTTTAGTTTCTCCCTCTAACCCTCCTGTTTTAGGTTTTGTTTCAGAAACTAGATGCAGGTGTTAGCTAATGCTATGGTAGTAATATTTTGCACTATATGAATGTATCCAATCAACACATTGTTCATCTTAAATGTACATGATGTTATATATCAGTTATATCTCAATAAAAGTAGAAAGAAAAAGAAACTGTGACCGCCTTGGAGAAGCAGTGACAGTTTGGAGTTCATTTAGAATGAGGCATTGCAAAGGACAGAATATGGTAGCGGATGTTCTCTGCGCCCACTCATACTTGTTCAAACTACTAGCCTCCACACATCTCTGCTTGAAGGCTTTCTCTGATGACTGGAGGCCACTCTGTGGTCTAAAGCTGGAATTTCTAGAGAATTATGATTCTAAAAGCAGCTATCTCTCAGTTAAGCTTGGTGAGAGGTGAGGTGTCTGTGTCCCACCTCCCTTACCTCACATGAGGACTACTGAGATGTCTGTGCCACACTAGTTGGAGCTTGCCTGAAGGTGGGAAGTTCATTTACCCACAGTAGTAAACTTGCACAATAATACATCTTGTACAGGCTGCTTCCCTGTTCTCCCCACCCCCTCCTGTCTTACCCTAGTGTTTCTTGGAGTCATCTCTGAACTAAACTTCTTGCTCATCAATCTTTGTCTTGGAGTCTGCTTCTAAGTGAACCCAAATTAAAACAATTATCTGAAATAGATCACAGAATCAAATATAAAACAGTTTCCCCCCATTTTATAATCTGTTTTGACTGTGATTTGTCTAAGTAAAGATACATGGTAACTGTGTTTAGACATCTGACATGGACCTAAACAACAAAGAGATAAATATTTGTCTAGGTCAGGGGTTGGCATGTTTTTTTTTCCTAAAAATCCAGATGGTAAATATTTCACGCTTATGGCCCATGTATCAATACATTCAAGGTTACATATAATTCTTTGTGTGCTATTAAACAAAACTTTTGTTCTTACTATCCTTTAAAAATGTAAAATCAATTCTTAGTTCATAAGTTATACAAAACAGGCTGTCAGTCAGATTGGTTCCATAAGCTATATAGTTTGTGAACCCCCGGCATAGGCAGGAACGGGTAGAATAAGGAGATGATGGTTTCACAACAGAGCCTTGCCTCAAATGTGAGGATTTGAGTTTCAAAGAAGTGCTCATTCTTTGGTATTGATTTATATTTACACAGATAGCCAAAGGTCTTGGCTGAGGAACAAGAAGTGCCTAAAGCTTGTAATGATCTGAATTTAAGTAAGACAAAAATGTATGGGTTGAATTTTCTCCCAAAACCACATGAAGGGAGAGAGTGCTTGGCACAGCTTTTACTTGGGATGGGGGAGGGTTATTATTTTAACAAAAACATTTGTAAAATCGTTCTGGAGACTCAACAAACCAAAGAGGTGATTGACTTTGCCCTTAGGAGTCATTCTGCCCCTTAAGCCTACACTCCAAATATGTTGACATTTCAAAGTTGAATTTTGGCTTTTATAACCTTCACCAGTGTGTTTCCAGCACTAAATATATTGAGGGAAGAAAATCCAAATGGGGTGATTTATTTCAGAAATTCCCACAATGGGAAAGGTGTCTCTTGAAATGGTGGCCTGAGGGAAAGAGTATATTATGATATATTTAGTAAATGATGTTGAGGGAAATTGCAGAAGACTATATAAATTGGCAATTGGAGAGGGAATAGAAAGAGAGGAAAATATTTTCCCTGGATGAGATTTATGAGCCAGAAAATAGATAGTTTGGGAAAGAAAATTTTTCCTTTTGTTCCCTGAACTCTGATAGACTAACAGCCTTTGGAAAACTGAAGTAGAAGAGATGTTGCATTATTTCTCGCCATTTCTCCATAATACATTGCCTGGCAACATATTTTTCTGTTTCCATTTCTTGCTCGTCACAAAAAAATAATATGAATTTCTGAATTCCATTGCTTGCAGACAAGCATAGTTTGAAATCACATTCATTCCTCTTAGAAAGTGATTAGCTGTATTGGCTCTCATAGGAACAAGTTGGGTCTTGCATATTCTAAGTGAAGAGATTGTATTTTGGCTTAGGATTCCTGGCTTCTGTGGTAAAGGGAGTTATGACTCAATATCCTTTGATAGCCAAGCAGTCTGAAGCATCAGTCGTCTTGGGTTCTGAATGTTTAGCTAACTCTGTTCATCCATAGAAACAAGGGACTAGAAGAATATAATGGCTGAAATTTCTCAGAAAGTACAGAAATCTCTGAGTTTGATATGCCTTCCTTCAGGTCTTACCTGAAAGTTATTGACAGCTAGCAAAATGGATGAACTAAATGGCTGGCTCCTAACTGATGTTCTGGTAGAGACAATAGGATCAGAGAACAAGATGAAAAGGAATAAAAAAGGAAAGAGAGGGAGAACTGTCAAGAACATGAATTTCTTATGATTAGATCATCAGCCTGTGGGCAAGTAAGGATGAGCTTTGTGTGACTGGGAAGGAAATTTCTTGAGTTCTAAATTTTCTTTTCTTCCTAAGCTAAAGGCGTAGTTACATCATAGTTCAGTTTAGTTGTTCAGTCGTATCTGACTCTTTGTGACCCCATGGATCGCAGCACGCCAGGCCTCCCTGTCCATCACCAACTCCCAGAGTTCACCCAAACTCATGTCCATCAAGTCAGTGATGCCATCAGGCTATCTCATCTTCTCTTGTCCCCTTCTCCTCCCGCCCTCAATCTTTCCCAGCATCAGGATCTTTTCCAATGAGTCAACTCTTGGCATCAGGTGGCCAAAGTACTTTGGCTCCTTCTCTTCATTCTTTCTGGAGTTATTTCTCCACTGATCTCCCGTAGCATATTGGGCACCTACCGACCTGAGGAGTTCATCTTTCAGTGTCCTCTCTTTTTGCCTTTTCATGCTGTTCATGGGGTTCTCAAGGCAAGAATACTGAAGTGGTTTTCCATTCCCTTCTCCATGTTTTGTCAGAAGTGGACCATGTTTTGTCAGAAGTTTCCACCATGACTCATAACAGCTTGGGTGCCCTGAAGGCCATGGCTCATAGTTGCATTGAGTTAGACAAGGCTGTGGCCCATGTGATCAGTTTGGTTAATTTTTTGTGACTGTGGTTTTCATTCTGTCTGCCTTCTAATGGGTATGTGTAATAGGTAATGGAAGCTTCCTGATGGGAGAGACTGACTGAGGGGGAACCTGGGTCTTGTTCTGATGGGCAGGGCCATGCTCAGAAAATCTTTAATCCAATTTTCTGTTGATGGGAGGGGCTGTGTTCCCTCCCTGTTGTTTGACCTGAGGCCAAGGTATGGTGGAGGTAATGAAGATAATGGCCACCTCCTTCAAAAGGTCCCATGCACGCACTGCCACTCTCAGTGCCCCCGACCCTGCAGAGGCCACCATTGACCCATGCATCTGCTGGAGACTCCTGGACACTCCCGGGCAAGTCTGAGTTAGTCTCTTGTGGTGTCACTGCTCCTTTCTCCTGGGTCAGTCGTGGTGCATACAAGTTTCTTTAAATAAGCCTCAGTGAACTTCTACACAATTGCCTTTAACTGTGTCAGGGCTTAGAATCAGCTGGAGTGTTAGGTCTCTGCTGGAATTGGCTTCTAGGTATCAGACAGAGTTGCAAGCTACTGGTTAACTGAGGCTCTCAGCAAACAATGGGACCTGAGGCTCCTCACTGAGTTCAGTTCAGTTCAGTTGCTCAGTCGTGTCCGACTCTTTGCGAGCCCATGAATCGCAGGATGCCAGGCCTCCTTGTCCATCACCATCTCCCGGAGTTCACTCAGACTCACGTCCACTGAGTCGGTGTTGCCATCCAGCCATCTCATCCTCGGATGTCCCCTTCTCCTCCTGCCCCCAATCCCTCCCAGCATCAGAGTCTCTTCCAATGAGTCAACTCTTCGCATGAGGTGGCCAAAGTACTGGAGCTTTAGCTTCAGCATCATGCCTTCCAAAGAAATCCCAGGGCCGATCTCTTTCAGGATGGACTGGTTGGATCTCCTTGCAGTCCAAGGGACTCTCAAGAGTCTTCTCCAACACCACAATTCAAAAGCAGCAATTCTTTGGTGCTCAGCCTTCTTTACAGTCCCACTCTCACATCCATACATGACTACTGGAAAAACCATAGCCTTGACTAGACGGACCTTAGTCGGCAAAGTAGTATCTCTGCTTTTGATATGCTGTCTAGGTTGGTCATAACTTTTCTTCCAAGGAGTAAGCGTCTTTTAATTTCATGGTTGCAGTCACCATCTGCAGTGATTTTGGAGCCTCTCAAAATAAAGTCTGACACTGTTTCTACTGTTTCCCCATCTATTTGCCATGAAGTGATGGGACCAGATGCCATGATCTTCATTTTCTGAATGTTGAGCTTTAAGCCAACTTTTTCACTCTTCTCTTTCACTTTCATCAAGACATTGGCACAAATCAAAGGTTTGGGGCTTTCTGAAATTTTTATAATTGTTACAGATCACTCTTTCACTAGGGGAGACTTATTTAATGTTAATATTCCTCATATCTGTGAGTCTCAAAATTTTTCAAGAACTATTTATGGAGAATCTATGTGTGGCCTTGGACTGAGTGCACTAATCAGAGGAAAAGATGTATTGTGCTCTGGGGGAGTTCATGTTCTTCCTGAGGAAAGACACTTTTATATTTCCAAGCCTTTAAAATGCTGTTCTTTTAGCCTTGGTGCTTCTACCTGCCCACCTAGAAAAAGCTTACTTATTCTTCCAGGTTGAATTCAAACGCTCCTGCCTCTTTGAAACACTCCCCTGAGAAGTGAGTGTCCTCTCCTTTCTGCTCGCACAGTGCTGTGAGGCTCTGGTTACAGGAACAGCTGTGATCTCTCGCTTGTCGGTGTCCTCTGGACTGTAGGCACTCTGCGGGTGGAAACGCTATTGTTTGTACTCCACCACCTAGCACAGAGCCTAAGAGCGTGTGAGTTCAGTGGCCTAGAGGCCTGATAGAACTCACATCCATATTTGGTTTTACCTGAGCAGTGTGGAGCTACTTAGTGCTTTAAAATGTTTTGAATGAACTTCCAGTTCAATACAGAGTTCCAAATTTATGATATCATCTAACAGTTTGAAAGATACAGCAGCATTAGGCTTGTTCTTTTGTGTGGCTGGAGCTAAGAGGTGGTTATTCTATGTGAAAAGGATCAAGAGCTTTCTAGCTAGTCATAGTCCCCACTACTCCTGAGGTCAGTTTGATGCAGAATGCTTCATTTACTTGCATTACCTGCCTGGTCTCTATAGATATTCAGGGTTACACCTCTGTTTCTCAGAACTGCACAGCGCTAAACTTGGTGTTACTTCCTTCCCAAAGTCACCCTGGTACTTAACTCCCCTATACAGGAAGTAATTTATAATCTTTTGAACTCCTGGTTCAGTGGTTCTTAAAGGGGAAAGAGAATGTACATATCAGAATCACTTGGGGTGCTCTTTCAAAATTATTTTTTTAGAGTCAAGGTAGTTAGGAACATACTTTAAAAATCTTCCACATGTAAATCTCTTACCCACTGTAAGAACCACTGAATCTGGTCCTTTATCTATTCTTTTCATTTTATTATCTTCTTTACTAGATGATAAGCCCATAGTGGGTAGGATCTCATTTACTTTATTTCTGTCCTGGAAAGTGTATTCAGCATACACTCAATATTTTTTGATTGAAAATCTTAAGTACAGTAGAGAAGTTTAGAAAAAGGCAACCCTGAACTGGCAGGAGGTGATTGTGCACGGCATCATGGAGTATGCTAGTCTTGACTTTTATCAGAACATTAACCTTGTGGTTAATTCCCACTGAAGGGAAAGGATCCCCTGTAATGTTTTTATTTTATTTTTATTTATTTTTTGTTGCACTGGGTCTTCATTGCTGTACATGGGCTTTCTCTAGTTGTGGCAAGCAGGGGTTACTCTTTAGCTGCAGCATGCAGGCTCAGTAGTTTGGGCACATAGGCTTAGTTGCCTCAAGGCATGTGAAATCTTTGAACCCTTGTTCCCTGCATTGGCAGGTGAACTCTTAACCACTGGACCACCAGGGAAGTTCCTGGAATGTGTTATATATACTCCTGTCTATATTGTTCATGACTAAGACCTTAAGCAGACACAGATAAGTGAAACTTGTTGGATTAATATACTTTAAACCACATGAATGTAGCAGTTTTTTTTAATGAAATGTGTCTTGTTTCTATTAAATTCTAATTATGACTACTGTAAGAGAAAATGAAATCTCCCTACCACAAGAGGGAGATATATAAATAACAGGCTACGCACTTGACTTGCTTCTGTTTGGTACTTAAGCTTGATGAGTTCCATATTCTAGAGTCCTCCGAGAAAAGAGAGCAAGAGAGAGGTTTTTATGCTTTATACGATCCTCTTATTATGAGATACCAGCTATCTTTTCTGCTCCATAATTACTTCATTCTGCTCTAATGGATTTGACTTTCATAACCTGTTTGTAAATTTATTAGTATAGATGGGTCTACTTTATGAACAAGTCTGACTTGAAAGAATTCCAGCTCTGCTCAACAGATTAATTCTGTCAGTATACATTGGTTGTATATTTTAACCTTGGGCTAGGTAGAGGGGATACCAAAGAACAAGATGATTTTTGTCATTTTGGACCTCTCAGTTTAGTGTCACACCCACCACTAACACATGAGGGAAATAGGTTTAGTGACAGTGGTATGGGAAAAGTGGTTAAAGGACTCAGAGAGAATAAAGAAATTACTTCAGATGGAAAATTTCAGAGGAGGTGATGTTTAAAATGGATCATGAAAGGTGAGTGGTATTTTCAGAGTCTGAAAATGAAGGTAAGGGCATTCCATGACTGTTGTAAGGAAATATACAGAGACTCTTAAGTGTTTTGGCTTCTAGGAGAAATGCAAGTTGTCATCATGGAGGAACTGAAGGATTCATGGAAGACAGAATGAGGAGAATGATAGAGAAGACTAAAAAATTAGGTTGATATCTTTGGTACATATGAGGACTAGCTTTATTTAATTCTAACTTTGTTTTAGAGAGCCTTTCTCTACTTCACGTTCTGAAAACCTAAAACTCTGACTTCCTTGAATCTCTTGCAGTAGATAGACTCTATCAATCAGATATTCTCCCATGAGATTTAGAAAGCAGAAGTGAGGTAGAACCCATCTTTCTGCTGCTTTTGGCCATATCTGTTGCAAGCATGGTAGTAAAGATTTTGCATTTTCCCAATGTCTAGTCTCTAGCCCTTTGTAGACATTGAGAGGATGTGATGGTGGCAGTGATATCCTGAGAAATTACAACTACAGCAATATATTTGGAAGCCAACAGCTTGAGTGATACTCTCCTGACTTCCTATTCTTATTTGTGGTTGGCGCAGCAGTATCTTTGGTGGGCAAATTCTGTTGTATCTCTGAGATTCATGCCTGGAAACCCTGACCTGGAGCCCACTCCTTGAGCCCTTCTAACTAATTTGTTAACTCCTAATACTCTGGATTAAAACTCTCTGCTTAAAATAGGGAATTTTGTTTTTGTTTTCTGCAACTCCTATGTGGTTTTATCCTGAGGACAAGGGAGAATCATTGAAGAATTTTTAAGTAGAGGGATAGATACAGCCAGACTTGTGTTTCAGAAAGCTTAGCCTATTGAAAACATGGAGTGTGGGTTGAATGGGAGTAAAATTGGGTATAGAGTTATTAGGAGGTGGTTGCATATCATAAGGATGGTCAAAGGGAGGGGGCAAGATGGTGACAGCAGGTGGCCTCCAGGAAGGACCAGCTTCAGTGACTTTTCACATAAGACTATATGTATTGAAGGGTTCAAAGCTTGGGGATTCATATTCTATTTTTACTGTCTTAAAATTTTTAATTTTTATCTTTGAACTTGGTTTCATAAATGAAGTCTAATGAGACAATGGAGCATACATACTGCAGAGGGCTCAAAACCTTGGTCAGTACTGGGTGTCCTTACTTCCTTGGAACGAGTGCTTGGCTGACTGCTCTTCCTGCTTCCCAGTAACCCAGACTACTCATTCTGTGATTTGCCATCATTTCCCAGCTGCTGTTGCTGCTTCCCATACCCACCTAGGCAAGGACCTAGGCTCAAGGAGGGTGGGAGTCTGGTGCATGCAATTCTATGGCAGTATGGTGGGAAGCTTAGTGGGGTGAGCCTCCTGGACACCTCCTATCCAGGTATAGATGCCTTGGCATGGAGGATGCAATCCATCGGGATTGTTCTTCTGCATGGGTTGGAGAGCGAGGCCCGTGGGATGGGGATATTGGTATCTTTGCCTCCAGCCCAAGGGCGTTACAATGGCTAGTGGGAAGGGAACCCAGCAGTTGGTCGGGTGTGTATTGATTCACATGACGGGGCCCCTGGCNCGGGGTCGCAAGGAGTCGGACACGACTGCGCGACTGAACTCAAAGCATTGATATTTAAGCTGATTAGCGAAAAATTTTACCTTTTTGAAAAATGTGTTGTTTCTCCATTTCCAGATTCCCAGGAGAATAGGAACTATCTTCCTACATAGTAATAAAATCCAGGTCCTTCAAATACTTGGTAAAAATAAAGGAAATGAAGAAATTCATTACACATTTTTGCTCAGATTTCAATTAAAAAAATTTATCTTGAGATCAAAGTAAAAGTCATTTGTAATATATATTCTAGTTACCTTTTTTGAGTTATTCACAAGCAATATAACAGAAAAATATATATAAATAACATAATAAACAATTTGAGTAATTTTTATCATTTGATTAATTATAAGAAATATTTCATGTGGCAGAAAGATTATTTTATTGTTTCCATTATACTAGTGAAGATCTTGGAGGAATACAATTGAAAGGTGAAGTTAAAATCTAGGTTTGATATATCATAAATCATTAAAGAAGCTATAACTTGTAACAGTTTACATAAAAATATTATTATGTATTAACAAATTTAAATTTGTTTATTTAATATTTATAAGAAGTAAATATTGGAAATTTTATTTTCTAAATTTGTATGCCAGATTTCTTTTGATAATTATGTCAAGAAAAATTTCCAAGCTTTCATTTCTGAATACTGATTTTCAATTGTACTTTGCAGGCATTACTTTGCAGGCATTACTTTGCAGACAACCATCTGTTTCATTCTAAGTTTCTTCCTATCCAGTCTAGAGGCAATTATACAATCAATAGACAATTCTTTTCTATGGAAAAAGATGTAAAAAAAAAAAGCTTTAAAAGTTGAAGTTGCAAACAGTTGTGGAAATAGAATTTATATATAGTTCTCCATATTGCAAACTGTGAATTATTATTTTAAAATCTCAAAATGGAGATGTTTTCAATATCCTCTCTGATTTGATGTAGCTGTAATTTGAAAATGTTTTTAGGTTGAACAATTAATATGTTCTTAGCCCATGTGGACATTGCTGTTTTCAGAAAGTTAAAGTGAGTACATTACGATTGCATGTATACAAACATACATGTACACACAATCATAAATTCACAAGAAAAACAGTATTTGTTTAAAGTTTTGACCATTTAAATAAATTATCTATGTAATGGTTCAGTCTTTTTTCTCGTGGGTTTACAGTCTAGATAACACCACTTTTAAAAAATGTGTTTAAAGTGTTAGACCTCCTTAATCTTTTTGTGGTCTAATATTTTAAACACGTTAAAGAAAATAATATTAGAGCTCCTAACCCCTTTGAAACTTCCCTGGTGACTCAGACGGTAAAGAATCTGCCTGCAATGCAGAATACCAGGGTTCAATCCCTGAGTCGGGAACATCCCCTGAAGGAGCAAATGACAACCCACTTCAGTTTTCTTGCCTGGAGAATTCCATGGATGAGTTACAGTCCATGGGGCCACAAAGAGTCCAACATGTCTGAGTGAGTAACGCATAATCCCTTTGAAGGGCTCCCCAGTTGATGCTGGGAAAGATTGAAGGCAAAAGAAGAAGAGGGTGGCAGAGGGTGAAATGGTTGGGGAGCATCAACAACTCAATGGACATGAACTTAGGCAAACTCCAGGAGATTGTGAAAGACAGGGAGGCCTGGCTTGATGCAGTTCATGGGTTGCAAAGAGTTGGACAAGACTTAGGGACTGAACAACAACAATCTCTTTGAAATTTTTAATCTCTATCTGGAAAATCTGTAGGCCTCCTTTAAAAGGGAGGAGGAGGTTAGTGTTCAGGGTTGCCAGATTTAACAAATGAAAATAAAGACAGCCAGTTAAATTTGAATTTTCAATAATAACATTTTTATATTAAGTATGTCTTCCATACTGCATGGGCTACCCAAATAAATTCAGTTTTGTAACATATTTAGGCTAAAAACTATAAGTCGTTGATGTGAAATTCAAATTTAACTGGAATCTCTATATTTGACCTGACATTCGGCTAATATAATTTAGTTGGTACAAAAGTAATTGTGATTTTGCACTGTTGAATTTTGCCATTTGATATTGAAATATAACCTTTAATAAATGTAGTTATGTTATGCAAAATTTTAATGCTCATTTATCACTTTTTATTTATTTATTTATTGCTAATGGCATTACTTGCTATTTATTTTATATTTATTTTCAACTATGGAAATGATGTTAGACAAAAAGCAAATTTTCTTATTTGAGTTTAAATTGGGCCATAAAGCATCAGAGACAACTCACAGCATCAGCCAAGAAACTGCTAAGGAATGTACAGTGGAGTTTTAAACGTGATTTAAGAAAATTTGCAAAAGAGACAAGAGCCTTGAAGTTGAGGAGCATAGTGACCAGACATTGGAAGTTGACAACGACCAATTGAGAGCCATTGTAGAAGCTGATCCTCTCACAACTACACAAGAAGTTACCAAAGAACTCAACATTGACCTTTCTATGGTCAGTCAGCATTTTTGAAGCAAATTGGAAAAGTAAAAAAGCTCAATAATTGGATGCCTTATGAGCTGACCCCCCCAAAAAAATGTTTTTTGAAGTTCCATTTTCTCTTATTCTACATGACAACAAACCATTTCTCAATTGGATTGTGATGTGCAACAAAAAATGGATTTTATGTGACAACCAGCTCAGTTGTTAGATCGAGAAGAAGCTCCAAAGCACTCCCAAAGCCGAAGTTGAACCAAAAAAAGGTCATGGTCACTCTTTGGTGATCTGCCACCTGTCTGACCCACTGCAACTTTCTGAATCCTGACAAAACCATTACATCTGAAAAGTATGCTTAGTAAACCAATGAGATTCACTGAAAACTGCAATGCCTGCAGCTGGCATTGGTCAACAGAAAGAGCCTGAGTCTTCTCCATGACAACACACGACCACACGTCACACAACCAATGCTTCAAGAGTTGAACAAATTGGGCTACAAAGTTTTGCCTCATTCACTTTATTCACCTGACCTCTTACCAACTGACACCTTTTTTAGGGAAAATGCTTCCATAACCTCAGGAGAGGGCTTCCCTGGTGGATCAGACAGTAAAGAATATGCCTGCAAAGCAAGAGACCTGAGTTCAATCCCTGAGTCAGAAAAATCCCCTGGAGAAGGGAATGGCAACCCACTCCAGTATTCTTGTCTGAAAAATCCCATGAACAGAGGAGCCTGGTAGCTACAGTCCATGGGGTAGCAAAGAGTAGGACACGGCTGAGCAACTAACACACACACACACACACACCCAAGAGCAGGCAGAAAATGCTTTCCAAGAGTTCATCAAATCCTGAAGCACAGATTTTTATTCTACAGTAATAAACAAGCATTTCTTATTGGCAAAAATGTGTTTATTGTAATGACTCATATTTTTATCAATAATGATGTGTTTGAGCCTAGTTAAACTGACTTAAAATTCATAGTCCAAAACCATGATTACATTTATACAACCTAATAGAACATGTGTGTTGAAACTCTCAATGTCACTGTGTGTATCTAATGAACAGTATCTATTTACTTGTACTGTAGGAAGAATCAGACACTGGATTCAAAAGGCTAGATCTTGTCTATCTGAGAACCAGTCAAGAGAAGATTATTGTTATCTGATCTTAAGATATCCTCAAAATTAGAATTCAGATCCATTACTGTACTGGTCAAAAGTTTATATTCATTTTATCACTTCATATATCAATGTTCTCTCATGGAAATAGTCCCTAGGGCACAAATTTCTGGAGAACAGAGCCTATTCTACCGAGAGTGTGGTGTATGTGATATCTATGTGGTAGGATGTAGGGATTCCCAGTTGTTAATCTGCCTTAAGCTATGATCTTAATCAACCTATTTGATTTTTACAATCAATAGCATTAGAAGATAGTATCTAAATAGCAAATATGAAAGAGAAATAGTAAGTCAGCAGATAAACAGTGTTTCCAAAATCCAGCTGCTCATTAGAATTTGACATGTTAATTTTTTTTCTTTAATTAATTTTTATTTTTTAGTTTGTTTTGCTTTACAATACTGTATTCGTTTTGCTACACATCG
>SJXQ01001579.1:0-31051 GCA_006408695.1 Aepyceros melampus | reverse complement strand
TCTCTATACAACTATTAATCTACCTTCTATTTTTATAGATTTGCATGTTCTAGAATGAAAGCATACAATATGTGGGAAGAATCCATAAGTAACATGGATTTGTTCTTTTTTTATGACAATAAAAATATTCCATGGTTTGGATAGAAAAGATTTTATTTACCATTCATCAATTGGTGTATATTTGAGTTGTTTACATTTTTGGTTGTTAGGAATGATGTTACTATGAATACTCACGTATGAGTTTTTGTGTGAACATATATTTTCAATTCTCTTGGGTAATATATCTAGAAGTAGAACTTCTGGGTCATACAGTAACTCTGTTTAAGTTATTAAGGAACTGTCAGACTGTTTTCCATAGCAGCTACACCATTTTACATTCCTATTAGCAATGTATGAGAGTTTCAGTTTCTCCACATTTTTGCAACATTATTATTTTCTTTTTGATTATAGTCAGGGTGAAGTGGTATCTCTTTGTGGTTTTGATATGCATTTCTCTAATGACTATCTTTTCTTGTTTTTATTAGACATTTGTATGTCTTTGGAAAATTTTTATTCAGCTCTTCTCATTTTTAATTGGGTTACTGGATTTTTAAATTACTGAGTTGTAATTATATTCTTTATATATTTTGGATACAGCCTCTTATCAGATATGATTTGTAAATATTATGTCCCATTCTAACAGTCTGTTTCTTCATGGTATCATTTGAAGCACAAAAGTTGAGTTGTTGAGTTGTTGATTTGATGATGTTCAATTCATCTATTTTCTCTTATATTACTTGTGTTGTTTAGGTCTCATCTAAGAAACAATTGCTTAATCCAATGTTATGAAGATTTATTATGTTTTTTTCCTAAGAGTTTTAGTTTTCTTACATTTAGGTTTATGAACTACCTTTGACTTCATTTTTATATATCTGTAAAAAAGCCTCTTGATGAAAGTGAAAGTGGAGAGTGAAAAAGTTGGCTTAAAGCTGAACATTCAGAAAACGAAGATCATGGCATCCGGTCCCATCACTTCATGGGAAATAGATGGGGAAACAGTGAAAAATTTTGGGGGCTCCAAAATCATTGCAGACGGTGATTGCAGCCATGAAATTAAAATACGCTTACTCCTTGGAAGAAAAGTTCTGACCAACCTAGGTAGCATATTCAAAAGCAGAGACATTACTTTGCCGACTAAGGTCAGTCTAGTCAAGGCTATGGTTTTTCCAGTGGTCATGTATGAATGTGAGAGTTGGACTGTGAAGAAGGCTGAGCACTGAATTGATGCTTTTGAACTTAGTGTTGAAGATGCTTGAGAGTCCCTTGGACTGCAAGGAGATCCAACCAATCTATTCTAAAGGAGATCAGCCCTGGGATTTCTTTGGAAGGAATGATGCTAAAGCTGAAGCTCCAGTACTTTGGCCACCTCATGCGAGAGTTGACTCATTGGAAAAGACTGATGCTGGGAGGGATTGGGGGCAGGAGGAGAAAGGGATGACAGAGGATGAGATGGCTGGATGGCATCACTGACTCGATGGACGTGAGTCTGAGTGAACTCAGGGAGCTGGTGATGGACAGGGAGGCCTGGTGTCCTGCGATTCATGGGGTCGCAGAGTCAGATACGACTGAGTGACTGAACTGAACTGAAAGGAGTTTACGTTCATTGTTTTGCATGTGGATATCCAGTTGTTGAAGTTCCATTTGTTGAAGAGAATGTTCAGTCTTTATTGAATCATCTTTGTCAGTAATCAGTTGGCTGTAAGTATAATGGTTTATTTCTGGACTCTCAGTTCTACTCCACTGATTTGTATTTCTAGCCTTAGGTCAGTACTATATACATTTTGATTACTGTAGCTCTGGAGTAAGTTTTACAATTTGGAAGTTGAGTCCTTTAGCTTTATTACCTAATTGCCCTGACTAGAACCTCCAGCGCAACAGTGAATAGAAGTGGAAAGACCAAACATTCTTGTCTCATTCCTGTTGTTAGGAGGACAGCATTCAGTCTTTCACTATAAAATATAGTTAGCTGTTTTTCATAGATGGCCTTTATTAGGTTGATGAAGTTACCTTATATGTCTTGTTTATCAAGCATTTTTGTCATGAGAGGGTATTGGATTTTGTCAAATGCTTTTTCTGCATCTAATGAGATGATCAGATGGTATTTGCTCTATTATGATGGTGTATTACATTGATTTGTGGAAGTTTTATTAATCTTGTATGCTTAGGGTAACCCCCACTTGGCTATGCTGTACAGTTGTTGGATTGTTTGCCAGTATTTTTTGAGGATTTTAGTATCTTTACACATAAGGGATATTGTTCTCTAGTTTTCTTGTGATGTTTTTTATTTTGGTATCAAGATGATACAAGTCTCAGAGAATGAGTTCAAAAGAATTCCCTCCTCTAATTTTTTTTTGGGGAGTGTTTGTGAGGTATTGGTATTAATCTTTTCTTAACTCCTGGCAGAATTCAGTGATGAAGCAATCTGGGCCTAGGCATTTCGATTAGTTTTGGATTAGTAATTTAATCTCTTTACTGCTTATAAATCTCTTCAGCTTGGCTATTCCTTCTTCAGTCAGTTTAAGAATTTGCCCATTCCCTCTAAGTTATCTACTTTGCTGTCATACAATTTTTCATAGTCTTTTAGTCTTTTTTATTTCTGTAGGATCAGTAGTGATATCCGCTCTTTCATTTTTTTACTATTATGAATCTTCAGTATTTCTTACTGGTAAGTCTAGTTAAAAAAGTTAACAATTGTGTTGATTTTTCCAAAGAACAAGCTTGTGATGTTGTTAATTTTCCCTATTAATTTTGTATTATTTCTTTTCTTCTCCCTTTAGGTTCTATTTGGTCTTCTTTTTCTAGTTTAAGGCAGAAGTTTATTGATTTGAGATGTTCCTTTTTTAAAATATAGATATTTACCGCTATAAACTGATCTCTAACAAAAATTTTAGCTGCATCCCATGTTTTTGTTGTTTTTTTTTTCATTCATCTCCAAGTATTTTCTAATTTCCCTTGTAATTTTTGACCCTTATTTAAAGTGTCTGATTGCCTTCTGAAGTCCCCAAGTTTTTTCCCTTTATTACTGATTTCTAATATATAGTGGTCAGGGAATACTCTTTATACAATTTCAATCTTTTAAAACTTATTGAAACTTGATTTATGGCACAGCATATGGTCTATGAAGACTGTTCCATGTACACTTCAGCAAATTGCATTTTCCACTTTTATTTCCTTTTTGATCTTCTCTCTAGTTGTTCTATCCATTATTAAGTAGGGTCTTGAAATCTTCCACTATAATTGTTGAATTGTCTGTTTCTCCTTCTAAGTCTGTCAAGCTTTTGTTTCATCTATTTTGACAGGTTCTTAGGTGCATAATGTTTAAAATTGTTATATCTTCCGGACAGATTGAATCTTTAATCATTGTGAAATATCCATTTTTATCTTTCAGTTCAGTTCAGTCATTCAGTCATGTCTGACTTTTGAGACCCCATGGACTGCAGCACACCAGGTTTCCCTGTCCATCAATTCCCGGAGTTTACTCAAACTCATGTCCATCGTGTCAGTGATGCCATCCAACCATCTCATCCTGTTGTCCCCTTCTCTTCCCACCTTCAATCTTTCCCAGCACCAGGGTCTTTTCCAATGAGTCGGTTCTTTGCATCAGGTGGCAAAAGTATTTTTTATCTTTAATAACATTTACTTAAGGTTTATTCCATCTGATATTAGTATAGACACTCTAAAAAAAGTTTATGGTTGGTGCTTGCATGGTATATATATATTTTACCATCTTTTTATTTTTGGCCTGTTTGTATATTTATGGAGTATTTCTCCTATAGACAGTATATTTGAACAAATTGGACTTATGAATGTGCTCTTGGAATGGAACTTGTTCATATGTAGGAGACATACTGCATTGAGCTCCTCTAGTAAATTTCATATTTATTCTACTTCTTAACTTCATAATTTCTAGTTCGTTTTTTCCCCTATTTCTTTATTGACAAATCTTTGCTACATCCACTATCTGGGTCCTTTCTAAGGCAACGTTTATTGCCTGCTCCCTGCCCCCTCCTCCCTTGTGCAAGTGGGTGACTTTCTTGTTTTCTTTGCATAAAACTGGACATTTTATATAGTATCTTATAATATCTGTGGATGACCCACCTCCTCTGGGGACTGTTATCTGCTTGGTTATTTTCCCTGCAGTGTGCAGTCTGATATTATCTTTCTCTTTTAGTCTAGGCACCCAACGGTTGCCCCTCGGTTGGCATAAAGCAATTAGTGGTCGGTAAGATTTTTACCCTTCACCATTGGATGTGTGTGCTTGGAGGGTGCTACCATAGTATAGCATACTTTTGACCTATGTTCAGCCAGGGACTAGTACTTGAAGATTCCTTTTCTGTTCTGAGTGGGCACAGTCTTGGACATACAGTGTTTCAGATTGCCAGGAATGCGCGCGGTTTTATTTTTAAGCCTGCGTTCCTAGGAGTCATATCCGGGTGAGAAAACTTTTTGCTCAGTCAATATTTTGTCTAGTTCCATGTGCCAAACTTCTCCCATGTGTTGATGGTCTGCACATATTGCAAAATACTTTTAAGTCTGTCCCATGTTCCATTCTGACTATCCAGAGTGAATGCAGCCCAGCACATGCACTCAGACTTTTCAATTCTGAGAGTTGCCTGTGTTCCCAGGAGGCACTTCTGGGCTTCCTCTGGTTTAACTTCTGGCTGCTCTACTGATTTATGGTAAATCAGTAGCTCCTCCTAGTAGCTCTCCACGAAGATCTCCATTGTTTTTGACAATGCCCTTAGAGATGGAGTTCTCCATGCTTTGTTTCAATGAAGTCAGTACCCTCAGGTAGACCTGTGGAACTTTTTATATTCATTGAATGCCTTCACCTTTGGAAAGAACCTCTGCATCAATGGACAAGAGCTGGGGGCAGAGGACCCTGAGTGAAACCACCACTCTATGAAATGGCACCAGGACATGGTGGCAGTCCATGGTACTCTTGGTTTTTCGCTCCTTGAGTGAAACCTCTGAGTTAGCTGAGGTGGAAAAACTCAGGGTCCCAGTATTCTCAATCTGTGCATGGAGTGCTTCCACCCTAAGAGTGGGGGTTGGGTGGTAGAAAGGATCTCCAGTCCTCTTGCTTGTGCTTGCCTGGAATACATTTTTTGCAACACAGTGTTGGGGAGATGAGAAATGCAGGCAGTTACCTTGCACGGTGAAACTGTAGCCCTATAGTAGGAGTTGGGGAAAGGAGTCTTATTTCTGCCTAACATCTTCACCACACTTGAAAAGAATAGAGAATTGAGGGAAGAGCTTCTGTAACAAAGACCTGGTGAAGTGGAGAGTATGTGGGTAATTCCTCAAATGCCAGACTCTTGCTGTTCTTACTGAGATCTAATAGGTTTCTCAAATGAATGTTTCTCCATTAGCTTTATGCCCTTTGGATAATTTCTAGATACTTCAAATGATTTTTTAAAAAATAATTTTTTACCAGTTAAGCTATTGTTTTGTTGAAGAGGTCTACAGAGCCCCTTACTTTACCATGCTGGATGTCTCAACCTCAATATATTTTTGAATATAACTTCTGGGTGGAAACATGGTTCAGCAAAAAGCACTGAAGGTTGATGCTTTTGAATTGTGGTGCTGTAAAAGACTATTGAGAAACCCTTGGACTGCAAGAAGATCAAACCAATCAATCCTAAAGGGAATCAACCCTGAATATTGATGCTGAAGCTGAAGTTCCAATACTTTGGCCACCTGATGAGAAGAGCCAACTCATTAGAAAAAATCCTGATGCTGGGAAAGACTGAAGGCAGTAGGAGAAGGGGACAACAGAGGATGAGATGGTTGGATGGTATCACTGACTAAATGGACATGAGTTTGAGCAAACTCTGAGAGATGATGAAGGACAGGGAAACCTGGTGTGTGCAGTCCATGGGGTCACAGACAGTCGCACACAACTGAACAACAACAACAACAACAAAGAAATGGACTGGATGTCAGGACCCAGAATTTTCATCAACTTGACTAATAGTAAGTTCCGTGACTTCTCCTGAAATAGTTTCCTCATTTTAAGAATGAAGAAATTTTATTAAAGGACCTCTAAATTCC
Source organism: Aepyceros melampus (assembly GCA_006408695.1). Lineage (NCBI taxonomy): Eukaryota > Metazoa > Chordata > Mammalia > Artiodactyla > Bovidae > Aepyceros > Aepyceros melampus. Next base: position 24,958 of record SJXQ01001579.1, on the reverse strand, counting down.
TTCCAGCTCTAAAATCCAATGATACTATAAAATAGAAAGTCCTCAGTGAAAAATATTCTAGTGTAGCTGTGTGAGAACAGGAAATATGCAAACAATCCATTGCCTTTGTTTTAAACCAAAAATGTTTCAACCTATTTCTTTTTTTTTCTTTTATTTTTTGTTTTAAATTTTTATTTTTACTTTATTTTGCTTTACAATACTGTATTGGTTTTGCCATACATTGACATGAATAAGCCACGGGTGTACATGAGTTCCCAATCCTGAACCCCCCTCCCACCTCCTACCCCATATCATCTCTCTGGATCATCCCCATGCACCAGCCCCTAGCATCCTGTATCCTGTATCAAACATAGACTGGCGATTCATTTCTTACATGATAGTATACATGTTTCAATGCCATTCTCTCAACCGATTTCTAATTAAAGCTAGTCATTTCCAATTCTACCTAGCTAATCAAAATACTAAATTTAATGCACAGTTTGCAGTTAAGGCATTTTTCTACCCTAAAGGTTTCCTTCTTAGTCATTAGAACTGAGAAACTGGGGGCAATAGAAAGTTGCCTTTCACTGACTGGTCATTAAAAGTATGACAGCTTAATGCTAAGTTAAAGCACTATAATTTGCTACCATTTTGCCCACATTATGAGCACTGGAAACAATTACTTTTTCTTTGAGACAATTTCAAGTTTTCACTTTTTGCATAAGGCTGTAAGGCCATACTCCCAGAGTGTCTATTAAATCTCTACTTATTTGGAGTGTGTGAATAGCAAAATATTAATTCTTCCTATGCATTGCAGAAGAGTTGTGTCAATGGGACACCTATTTCGAGCCACAAAGACATAGTTTATTTAGTACTGATTATCTGCTCAGATTGTTACAACAATAAATCTGTGGTAAATAAGCTTCCGCATTGAGTTATTTTATCTTAACCAATTTTAACCAGCTGATTTGACTTCATACTGTCATTTATTATACAGTTTACATTCAAAATCTATATACTCAAAGCAGGAGAGAAGGGACCTTTCTCTAAGAAAGCTGCCTTTGTAAACATATTTAAATGCTTTCAACTACCAATACACAGCAGAATATCCTATGATGAAGTTATAAGGTAAGAGAATTATGAGTATCTACTGGTCAAAGTTGCATTTCCTGAGACATCCAGCAATAAAGAAAGATAGGAGCAAGATGGCAGTGTGTGCAAAGTGATCCAGAAATAAGGAATCATATTAATTTTAAATATCTTGCCTTTAAAAGCAAAACATATTTTTAAACTAACCATCTTCACAAACTGAGCTTTGTCAGCATCTAAGGGAAAAGGCAAAATATTTAACTAAAGGTATAGAAAAGGTTCAAATCCCTGCAGAGGAAAAGTAAATGCATATTTTGAATTTATCCAAATGCTAAGGCCTCTTTCTGATTCTCACAAGTGACCATCAGACTTGAGCTGTTCAAAATTTCCAAAGGAGCCCACCTCCTCACCAAAATATTTCTATGTTAAAACCTTCAGGAAGGCATCTAGCCCAGTTTTTATGATCCCAAATTACCTTGGTTTCAATGTAATCTTTGTAAACTGGGATTCCCTTAGGAAGAAAGTAAAATTTTCAATCTTAAAAATAAAGGGATATTAAGAAACAAAACCCTACCCCCTGCTCCATTTTCAGAGCCCATATGTCAAAATTGTAGCTTATTCATCCCAAGACATTAAAAAAATATATTATTTTGTGATGTTAAGTTAGAAATTTTTACTTTTGTGTGGAATATTTTAATGTAAAATTAGTACATTATGATAAATGTCCCTTTCTTGGAACTTCCTCTGAGTGAATCATCCTAGGAAGCTTTTCTTTCATTTTAATTTGCCTATTATGTCAGTGTATAGAACCACCTTAACAAGATGGAGTTAAGAGAAAAAAATTTAAGACTTAGTTGTAGCCCCTAGAGTAACTGTGTTTTTCAGGTAATTTAAGTTTTTATTAGCTGAAAGTACTGGTTAATGACCACAGTGACCCAATGGTTTAGAGACCACCTCCAATCATATGAAAGTACTTTCAAATTTCTTAGTGGGGAAATTATCCCCACCCTAAAAACATTCCTGTCCTTCTTTGACTATATGTTTCCCCTTATCACAGAATCACTTACTTTGAATACCAATATTCATTCAAAATGAATATTACTAATGATTATTTCAATTTTACCTGCTTGATTATGCAACAAAGTTAAATATTTTCTATCAGCAACATTAAAAATGTACAGAAGGAATTAACAGAAGCAGAATTTCTTTCTAGACAGAAGCAGAATTTCTATGTAGACTAACCATTATTTCTAGTAATGCAGCTGGATTATTCAAAGGACATGTTTTTTTTTTTGGTTGTTGTTCCTCAGAAAAGCAATCACATCTGTGGTTTTAGAGTAAGAAATTTCCCAAACTTCCCCTCATATTGCAGCTGATTAAGCATCTCAGTGTTAATTTCAATTCCAAAGCAAGATCCTACCACTTGTTCTGGTATCAAAGACTGGTTAGTCTGGTATCAAAGACTAACCATAAAATACTAGCTTCAAGCTACTTACCTAATCACCTTTATATAACAAAACTGGAGACTAGACTTAGATAAGCTTAGATATCTACCTACTAATGACAACAATATAAATCGGAAAAAAAAAATTAGTCTCTTCCATACCAAATTATCATTTAAAACACAATAAAACCACAGACCAATAAAATAAATATTTTAACACCTTTTCTGAGAAACAAAGCCTCATTATATACAGTTATGTGGCTGTTCATGAGATACACAAGTTTTTCAAGCTGAATGATTACTACCAAACAAATTAAAGCAAATTCAAGGTAGAAAAGGAAAGGAACTTTCTAAGTGAATACATACCAACATTTTATTAATTATTTCTAGCCAGTAAAACTTAATTATCTTGCTTGGGCTCCTCCTTGTTATTTCAAGCTTAAACTCATTAAACTACTGAAAAAGGAAGGGAAGATCTAGTAATAAAGTAATTCTGAAGTATCAACACAGATTAGAGGCTTGATCATCTAAATATTTTTGTAATCTTCTCCTATTTGTCTAAAGGTTATTAATAATTGTTAAATAGATTTTGCTTTATACACGTGTGTGTGTGCATATATACCATTCAGTTGTTTCTTTGTATAACTTCAGATAGCAAAAGCAGTGCATTTAAGATGGAAACAGAAAACCCAATTAACATCCTAAGCTTTTTAGATCACTCCCAGTATAGTAAGTCTCAAATTATATCAAAGTTTGCGAGTCTTTAAAGACAAATTATGAATTTTTGTCTAAAACAAAAGCTACACCTCATTTGGTGGAAAAATAAAATTCCCAGCACTACATGACAGTTACAATGCTGGTTAATGATGAACATTCTATATACCAACATGAAAATCAGGGTTTTTCCTCTTAAAGATATATGGTAAAATATTTCTAAAAATTTAAGTATTGTTATCTATCATTCGAGTATTTCAATGGAGAAAGAAATCTACACTTTTTAAAAAAGAAAGATACTTTTCATCTAAATTGTCAGCATAAATGAGGTTTGAAAAACTACAAAAATTTTGGAAGCCAATTTGATTTATCTGGTTATGGATATCAAATGACTGTCAGGCCTCAAAAATGGAAATGGGGTAAAGTCAAGTAGTAACAACAATTATGCTTTGACCACAACTATGGCAGTAACAAGAAAATAATTAGGAGATGAATATAGATGCCACATCAAATAGATTGTGAAAGATATAAAACTCAATTCCCTTTTCAAATCAATCTTATCTAAAAGAAGGACTATAGAAAATGGGAATGTCTGATTTTTTTTTTAATAAAACAATTCTGCTTCAGTGCAAACGTGTAGTCAAGGTAAAAAGAGGAAGGAAGAAAGGAAAGAAAGGAGGGAGGGAGGGAGTAAGTAAGGGAAGGACGAAGGAAGAGAGGAAGAAAAGAAAATGTTTCATGTGACTTAGCAGGAACAGTTTCCACAGCCTTTGACACTGTTGACAATTTCTTCTTGTAGTCTCTTCCTTTCTTCCTCTTTGGACACATTTTCTTTCTTTGCATCCCATTTGGGGTTATCATGGTTCTGCACACGGCTGCTCTGTGTATGCCACATTTCTGAATAGATACTGCTAGGGTTAGCAAGCAAATCATGGTGGGTACCACGTTCAGCTACCTTACCCTAATAAGCAAAAATAAGAGAAACATAGACAAGGTAATATAACTAGCATAATAACTGAAAACACATAATACTTTCCAAGTAAGAATTTTGAAAGACTATTCATTAAAATACTTTTCCCAATTTTTTAATTATAGTATATGTGGGAAAAATCAAAGCAGGAATGCCTTCATTACTGTTGAGCTACCAGTATGATAAAAAACCAAAAAGCTATTATATTCTATATAACATAAAGTATTTCACTTAAAGAAAATAAAGTCTGAATGTTTTATTTTTCATTTTGAAGAGCAGAAAAGGAAAGTGAAGATTTTCTAAAGGTGGTATTTTCTGTAATAGTAAATCAAATTTAAATCAAAAGCACTGTTATACAGAAATTTAAAGGATGTAAAAATAATATGCCAAAACCCTATGTGTACTTTGAAATAAACAAGATTTCTCCATGATGTTTATTTCTTCCAGTAGCTATTTTTCTTAACAATAGCTATTAAACTTAACACTGCATAGATTTGGTATTGATGCCAAACTCTTATATCTACAATTAATTTGTCTCTTGAGAGCTACTGTTAAACATACTGGAAGACAAAAGTAATTTTGTCATGTTCAGTGGTGTTCCTGGTAATAACGACCTTTAAAAATATAACCTTAAGCTAAATAACTGAAATTTGTATGTGCCCACTTCTGAGTGGTTAATTTAGGCATCTCCTTGATTTCTGGCTGGAGAGTCTAAGAATTATTTTGTTCTGCTATTTGAATTCCTCTGGATCCTGCATGTAGTCCTCAACCCCAAGGTGTGTGGATAACTTCATTGGCATGAAAGTCCCCATGGTTACATATTTTATACTTTTTTACTTACCACTGTAAAAAAAAAACAAAATAAAATTCTCAATGCACAGATACAGAAAACAAATTTATGGTTACTAAAGGGGACATGGAGGGGAAAAGGACAGTAGGAGTACAGAGTTAATAGATACCAACTACTATATATAAAATAGATAAGCAAAAAGGTTTACTTAATAGCACAGGGACTTCCCTGGTGGCTCAGACAGTAAAGAATCCTCCAGTAGTGCATGAGACCCAGGTTCAATCCCTGGGTTGAGAAGATCCCCTGGAGAATGGAATGGCTACCCACTCCAGTATTCTTGCCTAGAGAATTCCATGGACAGAGGAGCCTGGCAGGCTACATTCCATGGGGTCGCAAAGAGTCAGACATGATTGAGCGACTAAACTTTCCTTTCACTCACAGGGAATTGTATTCAATATCTTATAGTAACTTACAATGGAATATAATCTGAAAAAAAACCCTGAATCACTAACACAACATTGTACATCAATTATACATCAATTAAAAAAATCTTCATGAAAGCTGCATCAAAAAGTATTAGAAAGAACGGGAACTACTTTTGCAGAAAACTAATGAAATAAATTACAAAAATTTATCCTGTAGTAAAATTGTGTAGTTTAAATTATTTTTACTTGTATTAAAGCATAAGTGTACATAGCTTAAAAATAATTACAAAGCTGATAAAAAGTACATTCTTTTGTCTCCTCCTTCTCTACCCTTGAATACCTCCTTCTAATCCCCCAATTTGTAGCTATTTATTTTAGCACTTTCAACTATTCTACTTTCCCATGCCTCAAATTCACTCTCCTAATAATATTGGTTATATCATAAATGTTATTTCATATACAATGTTTGCTTTATCATAACTATGGAATTATTACCTGTTGTGAGGTACTAGGACTTTATATATATTTTCTCCTAATTTCTTATTCTTCCTGGACTTAGTAATTGCCTTGCTTTTTTCATTTGCTTAGTTTTCTATGTCACTAATTCACTCTAAACTTTAAGTTTGTCTGAACAGTGTTTTTCTCATTATCAACTATGCTATGTAATCTATTATTTAGCACCTCCCACTGGAAGATATTTCTCTCACAGCTTTTAAGCTGTTTTCCTTATCCTCAATTTTGAAATTTTATGATAATTTGTATATTCTTTTTCCTCCCTCTGTTTATTGTGGTGGGTACTTGCTAGGCCCTTTTAATTTGAAAACTCATGCTCTGAAGTTCTGGACATTTGGGGGATATTAGTCTTTGGTTATATCCTTCCTTTTTCTGACTCCCTTTTTCTAGAACCACCATCAGTCAAATGTTGGACCTCTTAGACTAATTTTCTTGTTTTCAAATCTTTCCTCTATTTTCTCTCTTTTTGTTTTACTCTTTAGAGATTTCCTTGACTTTATTTCAGCAATGACAGTTTTGATTTCCAAAATCTCTTGTTCTCCAATTGTTTCTTATTTATTTACCACCCCATTTCAAATTTGAAATGATACAAGAATGGTAAAAACAAATACCTATATATGATTTTCCTGGGTTAGCCATGTTAATTTTTCTACATTTGCTTTCTCTCACTTGATCCTATCTCTAAATTTATACTACTTTTTGCTAAATTATTTAAGAATGAATTGTGGACATCATAACATTTCATCCCTAAGTATTTCATTAGCATGTATCTCCTGAAAGGGCTTCCCCGGTGGCACTAGTGGTAAAGAATCCGCCTGCCAATGCAGGAGATGAAAGGTTTGATCCTTGGGTTGGGAAGATCCCCTGAAGAAGGAAATGGCAACCTGCTCCAGTATTCTTGCCTGGAAAATTCCATGGACAGAGAAGCCTGGCGGGCTGCAGTCCATGGGGTCATAAAGAGTTGGACATGACTGAGCATCTACACACACATACCTGAAAACAAGGACATTTTCCTATATGACTGGAATTACAGCTATATCACACCCAAGAAATTCATCTAATTTATAGTCCATATTCAGATTTTACCAATGATCCCAATAATATTCTTTATACATACACACACATATATATATATATATTTCCATCCAGGATCCAATGAGGATCAACATGTTGAATTTATAAGTTTTCTAGTCTGTGTGAGTGACAATAACATTTCTAAAATATCCAGGCTTATTTTCTAAAGAACGCACTTCAAGTTGTATTTCTCTAGTTCTTCCTGATTCTTAGATCTAGGCTAAACATTTTTGCTGAAATACAATATAGGTGATGATATGTCCTCAGTGTATCATATTAGGAGATATATGAGGTCAGTTTCCTCCATAAGTAAAGTCACTCAGTCGTGTCCGACTCTTTGTGACCCCATGGACTGCAGCCCACCAGGCTCCTCAGTCCATGAGCTTCTCCAAGCAAGAATACTGGAGTGGGTTGCCATTTCCTTCTCCAGGGGATCTTCCCGACGCAGGGATCGAACCCGGGTCTCCCGCATTGGAGGCGGACGCTTTAACCTCTGAGCCACCAGGGAAGCCCCAGTTTCCTCCATAGTTAATGATATTAAGTTTGATCATTTGGTTGAAGCAGTGTCTACCGGATTTCCCTATTTAAAGGTATTTTTTTTCTTTGTAATAGAAAAGTAATCTATGGGTTAAGTGACTATTCTATTCCCCAATAGTTTTTCACCATATGGTTTTAGCAAACGATGATATTTATCTAAATCTTTTACTACAATGGTGGCTGTGAAGTGATTTTCTAAATGTATCATTCCTTATATGTGTTTTAACATTCTTTTTTTTTTAACTGAGTTACAATTACCATACAATATTGGGTGAGATGGAGGGCCATGAAGGAGAGGATATATGTATACATACAGCTAATTCACTTTGTTGTACAACTTTGTAAAGCAACTACACACCAATTAAAACAAAAGAAAGCATACATTATAAGTTCTAGATGTATAACACAGTGATTGTTTTTATATATTATGAAATGATCACCTAAGTTCAATTACCATCTGTCACCATACATAATTATTATTGATTATATTCCTTATGTGTAAATTACATCCCTACGACTTAGTTTGTACCTCTTAATAACCTTTACCTATTACATCTATCTCCCCACTCTCTCCCCTCTGGCAATCACCAGTGTGTTCTCTGTATCTATGGGTCTGTTTCTGTTGTTTGTTCATTTGCTCAGTTTTTTTTTTAGACTCCACATATGAGTAAAATCATATGGTATATATTTTTCTCTGATGTATTTTCATTTGGCTTGGCATAATACACTCCAGGTCCATTAATGTTGCTGTAAGTGGCAAGATTTCATTTTTAAAGAAGGGCTTTCCCTAAGCATTACTATAGAATTATAGGTTTTCTTTTTATTCAGTGTGTTGTAATTCACAAGTATCATTTTTTTTAATGTTCAAATTATCCCACATTTGGCCAGTGGGAATCCACTCAAAATGCTCCTTGATTCTTTTTGTTGAGGAATAGCATTTTGTGTAAGATCTAGGTGCTAGTTATACTAATTACTTCTGGGATTTCATTGCTTTTAGACCTTTTCCCTGAACAGAGTTAGAAACTTTTTTCTAATCATAAACTAATATTGATAATTCTGTTCCAATATAACTCACAAGGTTCTTCCTCCCATTCTCCTATTCTGTATCTCTTTCTTCTCCCAAATAAGACCTTTATTTCTCAACATCAATATATTAACTCATGTGCTCAGACTTATAATATACAGAAAATAGTTTCAAAATAGCTACTCCCATACTACCAACAATAAACTTACTAAGTTCAAATCTGAGTTATCTTTATCCTTACATTCTACTAAGGTTAAAAAATAAGAGTAATGTGTCCAAAAGTTATTTGGTTTCGTTCTGCATGCTATTTTTCTTCTATATGGTTATGTTGTCAATTCTTTATGCAGATAGTTTTACTTCTTTCTGTTTGCTTTAAATTCATATATATTTTTAAATTCAGTTTTTTTTCACTGTCCTCTTTCACCCTCATCAAGAGGCTCTTTCTTCCCTCTTCACTTTCTGCCATTAGAGTGGTATCACAGGCATATCTGAGGGTGTTGATATTTTTCCTGGCAGTCTCGATTTCAGCTTGTGATTTATCCAGCCTGTCATTTCTCCTGATGTACTCTGCATATAAGTTAAATAAACAGGGTGACAATATACAGCCTGTGATACTCCTTTCCCAATTTTGAACCAGTCAGTTGTTCCATGTCTTGTATGCTCCTTGACCTACATACAGGTTTCTCAGGAGACAGGTAAGGTGGTCTGGTATTCCTATCACTTTAAGAATTTTCCAGTTTGCTGTGATCCACATAGTCAAAGACTTTAGTGTAGTCAATGAAGCAGAGGTCGATGTTTTTCTATAACTCCTTTGCTTTCTGCATGATTCAGTGAATGTTGGCAATTTGATCTCTGGTTCCTCTGCCTTTTCTAAATGAAGCTTGTACATCTGGAAGTTCTCGGTTCACATAGCTGAGACCTAGCTTGAAAGATATTGAGTATAACCATACTAGCACGTGAAATGAGCTCAACTGTACAGTAGTTTAACAATCTTTGGCACTGGAATGAAAACTTACATTTTCCATTCCTATGGCTTATACTTGTTAAGGTATTTTTAATGTTTTATACTATAAGAAAAGGCTCTATGCACATGACGGCATACAACTGAAAAGTTTAGTAAAAAGCGTAAGAGCAGATTTTACTTCAGATACTTAAACATCAATGAGATAAAGTGTACTTATAAAACTTCCCATTTGAGACATTCTGGACAATCATACTGAAAAAAATCAGTTTACTCTTTAGTGAATATTAGCATTTTTGAGCAAGTGGTAACATAAAAAAGAAACAATATACATATCACGAAAGTAAACATCCTATAAGAAATTTTAGTGATGCAAAAAATTCTCTCTCAGTACAAAATGTAGAGGACAATGCTTCTGCTCTCAACTGCCAGTACTTATGCCTTCAAAGTGATAAAGAAGTGAAGGTTTACTTGTTAGACAGTAAAAATAAACATAGAGAACATCATTAGAAATAATCTAGTACAAAGGTGGGTGGAGATAAAATATCCCTACAGAGAGGAAAAAAGTAAAACTATTAAAATTTTCAAATCTACTAATTGCAATAGTGGCACTCTGATCTGTTCAGAATATTTAGAGAGTACACTCTTATAGTAATTCCCTCAGAGAAATAAAATAGGCTGTCATTTTTCTTACTTTCCTCATGAGGAAAAATACAAAATAAAAATGGCCATGTTTGAAAATGACCACTTTATTTTATGGTAATTTTCTTTTAAACATCAAGGGTGTGTGCAGGTATTAGGAAAATGAAAATATGAAATACACTGAAGACATTAAGCAAATATTCTGTACAGAGCAAAAATGAATGCAGAAAAATTATTTTAAATACAAAACCTTTAAAACTGTTTCTAACATATTAGGATTTAATGCTTTCCTCATCTAACTTTGCTTTTAAAATGTTAATAAAGTGTGAATTAAGCTCCTCATCCCTCTTTCTCCTCCTCCTTCCACCCCCTTTGCAGCATCCGCCTCCCTTCCCTGCACCCGCTGAAGAGCTCTGGCAATAAGAGTGGTGGCGATGGTGGCAGCAGCGCCCGCAGCGCCAGCTCAGGTCCATCTCACTCTGCGGCAGCATTAGACCCCTGGACTCCAGCTCGATGGGCTGGGAGCCACTAGCTCCACTCGGCCACAGCAACACCGCCCTCCCTTGGTGCTCCTCCCAGAGGAACTGAGTTTGCTCCCGGCCTGCCTGCCTGCCTGGTACTGCCCCAGCCCTCTCAGCCCGTGTGAGGCGGCCCATGCTTGGCCCCACTGCCATGAGCTGTCTTGAAGACAGAAAGACTGAGGACCAGCACAATGAGGAGAAGGAGCAGTGTGAGGCCAACATGATCAAGAAGCAGCTGCAGAAGGACAAGCAGGTCTACCAGACCATGTACCACCATCTGCTGCTGCTGCTGAATCTGGTAAAATTGCACCACTGTAAAGCAAATGAGGATCCTGCATGTTAATGGGTTTAATGGAGAGGGCAGCTAAGAGGACACGCAGGCTGCAAGGAGCAACAGAGATGGACTATATAACCCATATATGATGGCTTCAATTTCTCATCTTCCTGGCTATGTCCTATTACATGTTACATGCTGGAATTGCTGGTCTTAGGAACTTCTAATAAGAATACTATTCTGTTGTTGGGGGATGGGCCCCAACACCTAACCTCTAAAGATAACTGAAAAAAAAATTAAAAACAAACAAAAAACAACAACAGAATCCTTAATTGAAAAATATGTAGTGTATCAACCAACCAAAGCATCTAAATAAACAGTGACTGACAGCTTATTGTACCAAAAGTTGGCATTTGGGAGCTATGACCCCTCTCTATTGAAGCACCTCCTGTGTACTTCCTAGATGCTATGCTAGATCCCTGACTGAACCCTACTAATACCTACTAACAGCCTGCTCTTCTACTGGTGACTCTGTTCTACAAGTAAAACTTAAGTATTAACAAATGTAATAAATAAAAATTCTCTGCATGTCTCAGAAAAAAAAAAGAGTGAGTTAATATATTTTATTCATTTTTGTAAGTGGCATAGGTTGTTCCTATCAATGGAGGTAAAAATGGAATCCTATCAAGATTCAATCTTATTCAAAGAACACAAATCTAAAAATTTCTTTAGAAACAATGTAAGTTGCCTGTGTTTGCAACAATTTCTAATGTATTTCAAACACTGAACTTTAAAGTTAATATCTTACCTGGTTCAAGACAATAATTTCATCTGCATCAACCACTGTCGACAGTCTGTGCGCAATGAAAATAGAAGTTCTGTGTTTGACTGCATCCCTCATGGCACCAAGAATGGTCTGCAAGTTTGACAACACGAACAGTAAGGTGGGGGGTTTAATCTATTGGGCTTCCGTAGCTCAGAGGTTAAAGCGTCTGCCTCCAATGCGGGAGACCTGGGTTCAATCCCTGGGTCAGGAAGATCCCCTGGAGAAGGAAATGGCAACCCACTCCAGTATTCTTGCTTGGAGAAGCTCATGGACTGAGGAGCCTGGTGGGCTGCAGTCCATGGGGTCACAAAGAGTCGGACACAACTGAGTGACTTTACTTACTTACTTACTTTAATCTATTAGGTAAATGTAAATTAAAAGAACCAAATATTTCTTAAAAGAACATATAAAATGCCAGTTAATTCTGTTATATACACTTTATACCACTACCAAATATTCTACCCAATCTAATAGTTACAAAGAAGAGAATAAGTCAATCAAAGAGGGAAGGCAAATATGACCACATTATCATGGAAAAAGTTAGCTTTAAGACAGGCAACCACTTCTTCAAATTAGTTTGGGATAAGGTGGATATTTTCCATACTTAAAAACAAACAAATAAAATGAATCCACTGATGGCAGGAGCATAGCCAGATATGATGTTTATCTGACCAATGAGAGCAAAAACAAAATAAGGAGGCAACCAAGTGAAAGGATGCAGAGAAATTTTAAAAAATCAAGAAAAGATAGAACACTCAAAGAGCACAGGAGCATTTGCTTTTCCTTAGTTCTAACTCAGAGGACAGAAAGATTGACAAGGACAACTATTCATGTTTAAGTTGAAGAAACTTCTTTTTCGGAAGTATTCTGACTTCTTAAGGTATTCTGGAAAATACACTTTTTTTTTTTTTCTTACTGTCTGTAAAATGTAAGAGAGGGCTTCCCTGGTGGCTCAGTGGTAAAGAATCCACCTGCAAGCCAGGAGACACAGGTTTGACACCTGGGTTGGCACAATTCCCTGAAGAAGTAAATGGTAACCCACTCCAGAATTCTTGCCTGGGAAATCCCTCGGACAGAAGAGCCTGGTGGGCTACAGTCCATGGCATCACAAAAGAGACATGACTTAGCCACTAAACAAAAATAACAAAAAAGTAAGGCAGCTGTATATATATTCAGCTATACTTGGAAACCTGGGTCTAAGTACAACTAGCTAGATGGAAATAGCAACATGGGGGATGGGGATAGGACCAATGTCTTCCTATAGGTATCTCTAATCACTGTATTTATTAAAGGCATAAAATTACCTGAGTAGATGGTTACCCAGGAAAAGAAGACCTTAAACTTTATTATGGCAGACTGAAAATCTAAGAAAAACTATGATGCTTGAGGCAACTCCTCTATCTTACACTCAAGAACTTAAACTGCTATCCTAATGATGCTCTGGACCTTTTTAAAAGGTCGATTCAACTTTACTAAATCTTCTGATAACTCAATCCTTCTTCTCTGCTGGCAATTAATGGATTATGCTCCTTGAGATAATAAAGGTATGTGACTCAAATAATGACTATTGGGGGGACTCCAAATTTGTGATAAATGTGGATGACATGTTTTTAGATTTAAAGTTCTTATAAGCAGATTCCTAGTCTGCTCATGAATGAGGTCTAATGCAGCTTAAGGTTTTCTTTAAATATAACAAATTGTCAGATTAGCTCAAGATGGCAGAGTAGAAAGACATGAGCTCACTCTTATATAAACACCAAAATCACAACTAACTGCTGAACAACCAAAGGCAAAAAAAAAAAAGCTTGAACCTAGCAAAAAAGATACCCTACATCCAAAGGCAAAGAAGACACAACAAGATGGTAGGAGGGGCACAACATAATAAAAATCATACCACAGAAGTTTTTCCATAGGAGTGAAAGTCCTAAGTTTCTGCCAGGCTTCCCAGCCTAGTTCCAAAGAGATGGGGAAAGCAGAAATGCCACTCTTGGAGGACAAACACAAAGTTGTGTGTGCACCAAGACCCAGGATAAAAAAGCAGTGACTTCACGAGATACTATGCAAAACCTATCTGCTAATACTAGACGGTCTCCTGCAGAGGCAGGTGGCAGCTGTGCTTCACTATGGGGATAAAGACACTGGCAGTGGCAGATCTGTGGAGTACTCATTGACATGAGCCTACCAGGAGGCCACCATTAACCCCACTCCACCACAGACAAGTGGCTTCAAGTCTCCATAAGCATGGCCCTGCCCACCAGAGGGACAAGACCCAGATCCACTCACCACAGGGCAGGAACTAGCCCCTCCCATCAGGAAGCCTACACAAGCTCCTTAGACAGCCGTATCCACCAGAGAGCAGAAGCAAGATGAACTACAATCCTGCAGCTTGCAGAACAGAAACCACAATCACAGAAAGTTAGATAAAATGAGATGGCAGAGGAATATGTCCTAGACGAGAGAACAAGATAAAACTCCAGAAGAAAAACTAAGTGGAGATAGACACCTATTGGAAAAATAACTCAGAAATGATAGTGAAGATGATCCAAGATCTTGAGAAAAAAAAAAGACCAAAGATTGAGAAAATGCAAGAAAGGTTCAACAAAGACCTAAAGGAACTAAAGAACAGAGATGAATAATATAATAACTGAAATGAAAAATACATTGGAAAGAATCAACAGCAGAATAACTGAGGCAGAAGAAGAGATAAGTGACCAAAAAGACAGAATGGTAGAAATCACTGATGTGGAACAGAAAAAAGAAAAAAAGATGAAAAGAAATGAAGTCAGCCTAAGAGACTTCTGGGCCAATATTAAACATAACAATATTCACATTATAGGAGTCCCAGAAGCACAAGAGAGAAAAAGGATTTAAGAAAACATTTTCAAGAGACAATAGCTGAAAACTTCCCTGACATGGGAAAGGAAACAGTCATCCAAGTCCAGGAAGCACAGGGAGCCCAAGCAGGATAAACCAAGGAGGGATATACCGAGACACATAGTATTCAACTTGACAAAAATTAAAGACAAAAAAAAATACTAAAAGCAACAAATAACATACAAGGGAACTCTGTAAGGTTATTAGCTTATTTCTCAACAGAAACTCTGCAGGTCAGAAGGGACTGGCACAATATATTTAAAGTGATGAAAGGGAATAACCTACAACCAAAAATACTCTACCCAGCAAGGTTCTCATTAGCATTTGATGGAGAAATCAAAAGCGTTGCAGAAAAGTTAAAGCTAAGAGAATTCAATATCACTAGACTGGCTTTGCAACAATTACTTAAGTTACTTCTCTAGGCAGAAAAGGAAAGGCCACAAATAGAAACAGGAAAATTATGAATGGAAAAACTCACTTGTAAAGGCAAATATACATTAAAGGAAGGAAACAATATACACAAAACTATGATATCAAAGCCAGCAACTGTGAGAAGAGGAGAGCACAAATGCAGGGTATTGGGAACAAATTTTAAATTAAAAGACCCACAACTTAAAACAATCTTGCTAATATAAAGACTGCTTTATCAAAACTGGGCTTTCCTGGTGGCACAACAGTTAAGAATACATCTACAATGCAGGAGACACAAGAGACTTGGGCTCAGTCCCTGGGTTGGAAAGATCCCCTGGAGAAGGAAATGGCAACCCACTCCAGTATTTCTGTCTGGAGAATCCCATGGATAGAGGAGTCTAGTGGGCTACAGTCCATGGGATCACAAAAAGTTGGATACGACTGAAGCACTGAGCACAACACATATACCAAAACCTCACGGTAACTGCATACCACAAATCTAAAATATTAACAGATACACATACAAAAAGGAATCCAAACACAACCCCTAAAGTTAGTCATCAATTCACAAGAGAACAAAAGAGGAAGAAAAGAAAAAAGACCTACTAAAAAAATCCGAAACAATCAAAACAATGAACAAATGGCAATTAAGGATATATATATATTGATAATTACCTCAAATATGAATGGATAAATGCTCCAACCAAAAGACATAGATTGGCTGAATAGATACAAAAATAAGACCACTCCATATGCTGTTTGTGAGAGACCAATTTCAGACCTAGGAACACATACAGATTGAAAGTGAGGGAATGGAAAAAGGTATTCCATGGAAATAAAAATCAAAAGAAAGCTGGAGTAGCCACACTCCTATCAGAAGAAGCAGACTATAAAATAAAGACTGTTACAACAGAAAAAGAAGGACACTACATAGTGATCAAGGAATCAATCCAAGAAGAACATATAATTATAAATATATGTGCATCCAATATAGGAGCACCACAATATATAAGGCAAATAATAAGAGCCATAAAAGGACAAATCAACAGTAACACAATAATAGTGGGGGGACTTTAACACCCCACTTTCATCAGTGGGCAGAACATCCAGACAGAAAATTAATAAGAAAATACAAGCTTCAAGACAGACTTAACTGAGATTTACATGACATTCCATCTGAAAGCAGCAGAAAATACTTTCCTCTTAAGTGCACAAGGAATACTCTTCAGGATAGATCACATTTTGGGCCACAAATCAAGCCTCAGTAAATTTGAGAAAACTGAAATCATATCAAGCATCTTTTCTGACCACACTATGAGATTAGAAATCAATTAAAAAAAAGAAATAAAAACTGTAAAAAACAAAAACACCCAGAGGCTAAAATACATGTTATTAAATAACCAAGAGGTCATTCTTCAAATAAAAAAGGAAACCAAACAATATCTAGAAACAAACGACAATGAAGACATGATGACCCAAAACCTTTGGGATACAGCAAAAGCAGTTCAGAGAGAGAAGTTTACACAGCAATTCAATCCTACCTCAAGACACAAGAAGAATATCAAATAAATAACCTAACCTTACACCTAAAGCAACTAGAGAAAGAATAACAAAAAAACCCTTAAGTAGTAGAAGGAAAGAAATCATAAAGATCAGAGCAGAAATAAATGAAATAGAAATGAAGAAAACAGTAACGAAAACCAATGAAACTAAGTAGTTATTTGAATGATCAACACAATTGATAAACCTTTAGCAAGACTCATCAGAAAAAAAAAGGGAGAAGATTTGAATCAATAACATTAGAAATGAAAAAGAAGTTACAACACTACAGAAACACAAAGGATCATAAGAAACTACTACAGGCAACTGTATGCCAATAAAATCGACAACATGGAAGAAATGGACAAATTCTTAGAAAAGTATAACCTTCCAAGACTGAACCAGGAAAAAATAGAAAATATGAACAGACCAATCACAAGCACTGAAATTTAAACTGTGATTAAACATATTCTAACAAGCAAAAGCCCAGGGCCAGATGGCTTCACAGGCAAATTCTATTAAATATTTAGAGAAAAGCTAATATCTATCCTTCTCAAAATCTTTCAAAAAATTGCAGAGGGAGGAACACCCTCAAGCTCATTCTATAAGGCACCATCATCCTGATACCAAAACCAGACAAACATATGACAAAAAAAGAAAATTACAGGCCAATATCACTGATGAAAATAATCCATAAATTCCCAACAAAATACTAGCAAACCGAATCCAACAACATATTGAAAGGACCATACAACATGATCAAGTTGAATTTATCTCAGTGATTTAAGGATTCTTCAATATATGCAAATCAATCACTGTGATACACTATATTAACAAACTGAAGAATAAAAACCATATGGTCATCTCAATAGATGCAGATAAAGATTTTCACAAAATTCAATACCCATTTATGATTAAGAAAAAACTCCCTAGAAAATGAGCACAGGAAGAACATATCCTCAACACAATAAAGGTCATATATGACAAACCCACAGCAAACATCATTCTCAATGGTGAAAAACTGAAAGCATTTCTGTTAAGATCAGACACAAGACAAAGGTGTCCACCTTCACCATTATTATTCAATAATTACTGAATTATTCCATTATTTGAAAGTCCAAGCCATGGCAATCAGAGAAGAAAAATAAATAAAAGGAATCCAAATGGAAAAAGAAGTAAAACTGTCACTGTTTGCAGTAACATGATTCTATACATTGAAAATCCTAAAGATATTGTGCAATCAGAAAACTACTAGAGCTAATCAAAGAATTTATTTAAGTTGCAGGATACAGAAATCTCTTGCATTCCTATATACTAACAATGAAAGATCAGAAAAAGAAATTAAGGTGACAATCCCATTTGCCACTGTAAAAAAAGAATACCTAGGAATAAACATACCTAAGAAGGCAAAAGACCTATACGCAGAAAACTATAATGATGAAGGAAATAAAAGATGACAAAAACAGATGAAGAGAGATCAAGTTCTTGGATTGAAAGAATATTTTCAAAATGATTATACTACTCAAGGCAATTTAGAGATTCAGTGCAAGCCCTAACAAATTATCAATGGCATTTTTCATAGAATTAAAGAAAAAAATCTTAAAATTTGTATGGAGCCACAAAAAACCCTGAATAGACTAAGCTAACTTGAGAAAGAAAAATGGAGCTGGAGGAACTGGGCTCCCTGGCTTCAGACTATACTACAAAGCTACCGTCATCAAAACAGTTATGGTACTGGCACAAAAACAGAAATATAGACCAATGGAACAAGACAGAGAACCCAGAGATAAACCCACACATCTATGGATACCTTATTTTTAACAAAGGAGGCAAGAATATACAATGGGGCAAAGAGTCTCTTCAATAAATGGTGCTGGGAAAATTGGACAGCTGTATGTAAAAAAATGAAATTAGAACATTCTTTAATACCATACATAAAAATAAACTCAAAATGGATTAAAGACCCAAATTTAAGATCAGATACTATAAAACTCTTAGAGGAAAACATAAGCAGACATGCTGACACAAATTGCAGCAATCTCTCTTTTGATCCATCTCACAGAGTAATAGAAATAAAAACAAAAATAAATGAGATCTAACTAAACACAAAAGCTTTTGCACAACAAAGGAAACCATAAACAAAATGAAAAGACAACCCACAGAAGAGAGAAAATATTTGCAAATGATGTTACTGACAAGGGATTAGTCTCCAAAATTTAAAACAGCTCATGCAGCTCAATATCAAAAAACAAACTGAATCAAAAAATGGACAGACGACATAAAGAGATATTTCTACAAAGGAGACACACTGATGGCCAAGAGGCACATGAAAAGATTCTCGACATCACTAATTACGCAAATCAAAACTACAATGAGGTATCACCTCACAATAGTTAGAATGGCCATCATCAAAAAGTCTGCAGCTGCTGCTGCTAAGTCGCTTCAGTTGTGTCCGACTCTGTGCGATCCCATAGACGGCAGCCCACCAGGCTCCCCATCCCTGGGATTCTCCAGGCAAGAACACTGGAGTGGGTTGCCATTTCCTTCTCCAATGCATGAAAGTGAAAAGTGAAAGTAAGTCGCTCAGTCGTGTCCGACTCTTCGTGACCCCGTGGACTGCAGCCTACCAGGCTCCTCCGCCCATGGGATTTTCCAGGCAAGAGTACTGGAGTGGGGTGCCATTGCTGGAGAAGGTGTGGTGAAAGGAGAATCTTCCTACACTGCAGGTAGGAATGTAAAAGAGTACAGCCACTATGGTCAACAGTATAGTGGTTCCCTCAAAACCTAAAAACAGAGCTACAATATGATCCAGCCATCTCACTCCATCCTATAATCTGGAAAATAAAGTGGTTCAAAAGGATATATGCACCCCAGTGTTCATTATGGCACTGCTTACACAACAGCCATGGCCTGAAGCAGCCTAAATGTCTATTGACAGATGAATGGATAAAGAAGATATGGTATATATACAATGGAATATCATTCAGCCACTAATAAGAATGAAATAATGCCATTTTCAGCAACGTGGATGAACCTGAAGATTATCATACTCAGTGAAGTAAGTCAGAGAAAGATAAACATCATATGATATTTATATGCAGAATGGGGGGAAGGTTAGATTGGGGGCTTGGGATTGACATGTACACAATGCTATATTTAAAATAATATGTCAGACGTCCCTGGTGGTACAGTGGATAGGAATTTGCCTACCAATGCAGGAGACATTGGTTTTATCTCTGGTCAGGAAGATTTCACATGCCATGGGGCAACTAAGCCTGTATACTACAACTACTGAGCCTGCAAGCCACAAATACTGAGCTCTAGGGCCGGTGAGCTGCAATTACTGAGCCCATGTGCCTAGAGCCTATGCTCCACAATAAGAGAAGCCCGAGCACCACAGTGAAGAGCAGCCCCTGCTTGCCACAACTAGTGAAAGCCTGCACATCACAACAAAGACCCAGTGCAGCCACAAATAAATAATTAATTTTTAGAAAAGTCATTCCATTAAAAAATATATAAATAAAATTTCAATTTTTAAAAATAAATAAATAGAACAAATTCTCATGCTAAACAACTGACTTAGAAACTAAGCTGTTTTAAACATATGGCAGAATAACTAGTATCCCCTGAACCTTAACTCCATATGCAAATATCAATATGTCATACATGTTGTAAAGCTGAATTCAGCCCTATCCTTCAACAATATGGTTTTACTATACATTCATGTAAAATGTAGTGAATGGAGGCAACTGACAAATTATATCACTCTTCAGTACTTGGAGAAGGAAATGGCAACCCACTCTTAATATTCTTCCCAGGGAAATCCCATGGACACAATCTTCAGTTCTAGATTAAGGGGATTCATTTATGATATGATTGCTGCCAAGTCTTTAGTCTAATACAAAGATGTTATGAAGTCTACTGTGGTTTCTGGGTAGTACCATGACATCAATTTCATAACATCTTAGAGCTTCACAACACTTGTTGTAAAATGAACATAAATTGATACCAGCACTGTAGGCTGTGTGTGCCAAGTTTGCACCTTAGTGAGTTGCTCCATGATAGGTGAAAGTTTTTCTGGTATGTACTGTGTCAGAACCATTTACATGACTTGTTTCAATGTGTGTCATGTGGCAGATTAGGTGATTCCCAGAGCTTTGCAAGATGCAAACATTATACAATAAGAACAAAAGGTGCCACATAGTTTCAAAAGGAGATATATTTGCAAACAGACTTAAAATATGTGATAATGTAATGCAACCTGCATTCTTACTATCAATACTTCCTATATTGGAGAAAAGGGCTAAGCACCTCCTTTTGAAGCTCATTCAAAATACGAAAGAATGTAGCTACTTCCTGAAATTTCCATGGAAAAAAAGTTAAGCAATGAGAATTGAAGAGTTTTATGTTTTTAACATCATTTACCTCTTCAGTAATTGAATCTAATGATGAAGTAGCTTCATCATAGAGAATGACTGGGGGGTTCTTCAAAATGGCTCTTGCAATTGCTACTCTTTGCTTTTCTCCTCCTGGTAAAGAAAATTTTAACATAGTATAACGTAAAGACATATTTTATATTTCTAGTATTTCCATTAATCATAACCACCAAGTAATACCTTCAATATTTGGTTTTACTCTTGATTATTGTTAATTTTACCCAGTTTTAAGAGTCTATGTTCATATATAATATCCCTTGACAAACTATATTCCCTGGAACATTAATGTAATTCTGGATTCTGACTTCATGGCAGGTGAAAAGAACAAAGAGGGGAGGTGACAATTTTGATTCTAGAATTACTTCTCTCACCAAAAATATGCTCATGACATACATTATTTTATATGTACTTTATATTACTTCCCAATGAACAATGACTTCAGGTAGAAAAGTTCCAATATGACAGAATCCACAAAGCCAAAAACAAATTCAATATATGAAGTCTGAAAACTTAAAGACATGAAACTATGAATATCTAAATTTATTTCTTAATATAACAAAGTACCATTTAGCCAGTATTCTAAAAGATTTTTTTTACAGAAAGCTGTTATTTTCACAGCACTCTTCAATGTTAAGGCTGTATCCTAGGACCTCTTATTTCACCTTAGTTCTTTGCTATAGGGCTCTAGCACAGCAGAATTTTAAAACAGAAAGATTACAGAGGCCCAGAAAAGTTAAGTGATTTGCTCGAGATCACAGAGCAAGTTCTGGCAGGATCTGAACAAGACTTGACTAATTCCCAGTCCAAAGCTTTTTCTTTCACAATGTACGAACCCACAATTATTCCTAATATACTCTAAAGAAAATAAAGCAACCTTTTTTCCTTCACTGGGACTCTCATAGGTCTAAGGCCATCAATCTTACATAAAACTTTGGTTGGAAGTATAAAAGATTCCCTGATGGCTCAGACAGTAAAGAATTTGCCTGCAATGCAGGAGACCAGAGTTCGATCCCTGAGTTGGGAAGATTCCCTGGAGAAGTGAATGGCTACCCACTCCAGTATTCTTGCAAGGTGCTTGCACACAGTATGTACCTAGTCAATGTTGTGATACCAGTTTATAATGAGAAATAAGATTCATTAAAATTCATGTGGATATTCTGAATTCTTTTTTTTACCCTCATTCCAAATCTATAAAGCTCCCTCCCAAACTAAACTAGAATGAAAAGTAAATGCAAAGAGTGTAGCATGTTTATATAAGTTAATACTTTCAGGCACTAGTTATCACCATACTTTCAGAATTCAAATAATTCAGGGCAAAGAAACATTTTTCTGAATCCTCAAGAAAATTCAGTCATTTTAGGATAATCCATTATAAAACTTAATAATCATCTCATAATTAAACACTTAAAATTCAGAAGCCCTAAAATTTACTTGGTCACTAAACCAAAAAAGACAGGAAAATGAAGCTGGCTATAAGGAAATATACCAAGTATAAGGAAATCTAAAGTTATCGAAAACATTCCATAATAATCTAAGAAATTATGAGGAGATACACTGTGCTGTGCTTAGTTGCTCAGTCATGTCCGACTCTTTGCAACCCCATGGGCTGTAGCAAGCCAGGCTCCTCTGTCCATGGGGATTCTCCTTGCAAGAATACTGGAATGGGTTCCCATGCCCTCCTCCATGATCTTCCCAGCCCAGGGATCAAATCCAGGTCTCCCACACTGCAGGCGGATGCTTTACCATCTGAGCCACCAGCGAAGCCCATGAACACTGGAGTGGGCAAGGAATTGAACTGGGGTCTCCTGCGTTGCAGGAAGATTCTTTACCAGCTGTGCTATGAGAAGATATACTATTTACTATCAAATTACTGTCTCTACTCTTACTTCTTTCCCATGTGAATAATGATCTTAGCTCTCCTTTAAGATAATAAGTTAACACTGATCTCACCATGTATCAGTAACTTACTATTAAGCACTTACAGTGTTTGCAGCTGTGAGTGGGAAAAAAAAAAGAGAGAGAGAGAGACCTGCATAATTTCGGAACAGTTACTTCTAGCATGTTGAATTGTTTATAGTGATAGACAGGAAACTGGGAACTTTGCCAAAAGAGACTAGATAAGCATTAGGTTTGTATTCTGTCATTACATTTTCTAGTAAATGGTTCTGACAAATTAAAGTTTGAAGGGTGAATATAAGTGGGGGCCAGGTCTAAAATCTTTGATTACCTGAAAGCTTGAGTCCTCGTTCCCCTACTTGGGTGTCATATCCATGTGGCATTCGAAGAATTGCATCATGGAGTCCAGCTAATTTTGCCACTGCATATACTTCCTCAGGTGAAGCACTGATGTTTCCATATAAGAGGTTGTAGTAAATGGTATTATGGAAGAGGACAGCATCCTGGACCAGATTTATATATATATACACACACACAGATACGCATGTTTCATATTTTAAAAATTCAAACAATAGTAAAGACATAAAGAGTAAAATGTGATAAAAGAGGTCTTTTATTAATATCATCCCTCATGCCTGCTTCATTTCCCTTCCCAGAGCTAATCACCATGAACCATTTGTTGTGTATCATTCCAAACTTTTTCTGATACATTTATATGCTTAAACATACACCTTTTTTTTTTTTTCCCCCAACCAAAGTGGGGCCATACTATATAAGTTGCTTTTTTCACTTAACACATTCTGGGGATTGTTCATGTCAATAACAGAAACCTACTTCATTCTTTTTAACAGTTCTGTGATACTAAGGATGTATCATATTTATCTATTCCTCTACTGATGGATATTCATTAAAACTTTTGCTACTGTAAACAATGTTGAAATAAAATATCACTGTATAATGACTTATACACACCCTCTGTAAGAAGGATTCCTAGAAGAGACTGTTGGGTTACAAGCATACATTTACCCTTGGATAGTATGGCCCAACTGTCTTCCAAAAACGTTCCAACAGCATATACCCCAACCAACAATGTATGAGGGTGCCAGGTCCCCATATCCTCAACAACCCTGGATATTAATAAGTTTTCATTGTTGCTACTTTTGAGGGTAAAATGTTGTTTTTGTTTAAATTGGCATTTCTTTTATTACTAATGAAATTGAATACATTTCATATATTAATATCTCAGAAGCTTTTAAATTGGACTTAAAATACAGAAAGCAAAGAATTTATGCATTATAGATTTTTGGGGGGAGAAAGTTCACTGCAAGCATTCATTTGATATTTCAATTTATTTTGACATGGCACACTAAAGCTAATTTACTTAACGTGAGTATCTACCTCCCACTTTTCTTTCAGTATCCAATGGTTGTAAGGCAATAGTTAGTAAGATGAAACAAAATGATTCTATTGGTTAAAATTAACCAGTACACTCAATTAAGATCTTCTTTAATATCAGCCCTAGAGTTACAGATATTATTTCAAATCATATTTTAATAACTTTTACACCTAATACTAAACTTTTACACCTAATACTAAAACTTTTCTTGTATGGAGGTGATAGTTCAATCCAATGAGTTTAAAGTTCTGCAAAGAGAAAATACTTATTTTTAAATATTTTCTATTTAGAAAAAAAATAAAATAAATGCTAACTGGAAATGTTAAAAATACAAAATGTATGGTAAAATAAAAGTTAATTAAATAATCCATAATCCCACCAACCAGCAATAACTACTATTAACATGTTGGTACATTTTCTCCAATTATTTTCTGTTACATGTATTTATTTAATATAAAATGGAGATATTACATTTTGTTTGCAAATTCTTTTTCAACAAACTTTGTTTTTTTTATAATTTATTTATTTATTTTTTAATTAATTTTTTTTTAGTTTGTTTTGCTTTACAATCCTGTATTCGTTTTGCTATACATTGACATGAATCAGCCATGAGTGTACATGAA
>SJXQ01001578.1:0-33560 GCA_006408695.1 Aepyceros melampus | reverse complement strand
CTTATGGCAGAAAGTGAAGAGGAACTAAGAAGCCTCTTGATGAAAATGAAAGAGGAGAGTGAAAAAGTTGGCTTAAAGCTCAACATTCAGAAAATGAAGATCATGGCATAGGGTCCCATCACTTCATGGGAAATAGATGGGGAAACAGTGGAAACAGTGTCAGACTTTATTTTTTGGGCTCCAAAATCACTGCAGATGGTGACTGCAGCCATGAAATTAAAAGACGCTTACTCCTTGGAAGAAAAGTTATGACCAACCTAGATAGTATATTCAAAAGCAGAGACATTACTTTGCCGAATAAGGTCTGTCTAGTCAAGGCTATGGTTTTTCCTGTGGTCATGTATGGATGTGAGAGTTGGACTATGAAGAAGGCTGAGCGCCGAAGAATTGATGCTTTTGAACTGTGGTGTTGGAGAAGACTCTTGAGAGTCCCTTGGACTGCAAGGAGATCCAACCAGTCCATTCTGAAGGAGATCAAGCCTGGGATTTCTTTGGAAGGAATGATGCTAAAACTGAAGCTCCAGTACTTTGGCCACCTCATGCGAACAGTTGACTCACTAGAAAAGGCCCTGATGCTGGGAGGGATTGGGGGCAGGAGGAGAAGGGGACGACCGAGGATGAGATGGCTGGATGGCATCATGGACTCAATGGATCTGAGTCTGAGTGAACTCCAGGAGTTGGTGATGGACAGGGAGGCCTGGCGTGCTGCGCTTCATGGGGTCGCAAAGAGTCGGACACGACTGAGCGACTGAACGGAATGGAAGCCATCATCCACGGATTTACAGAGTCATTTTCCACTGCCATGGTGCCACACACTCCTGAGGAATGCGTTTCAAAGAAAACAAAATGTGGATGAGGGCCCAGGATCACAGAATTTCCTAGTCTTCCCGTGTTCTTCATCCTGAAACAAGAGCACATTAATACATTCTCCGTTAGTTGAAGATTATCTTAGGTGGGGTTCCCTAGGAGCAGAGTCTGAGACAGGGCTTCTAGTGCAAGTGAATTATTGGAGGTGATCTGAGGAATAGTAGGTTAAGGAAGTAAGGGGAAACAAGAGGTCTTGGAAAGAAGGCAGCAAAGATATCCATAGTCGGAACCCAACCAGATCTGAATGCAGATGACCACCTACAATTAAGCCTGCTTCAGGCAAGGGTGTGTGCGTGCTGTCTCTTCAGTCATGTCTGACTGTTTGCAATCCCACTAGGCTCCTCTGTCCATGGGATTTTCCAGGCAAGAATACTGGAGTGGGTTGCCATTCCTTCTCCAGAGGATCTTCCCGATCCAGGAATCGAACCCTGGTCTCCTGCATTGCAGGCAGACTTTTTACCGACAGCTACAAAAGAAGCCCCGAAATAACTGCACCCTCTGGGGTTCGAACTCAGGACCTACAGATTATGAGACTGATGCGCTGCCTGCTGCGCTAAGAAGGCAGAACTGAGAAGCTCCTTGGGGCTTCCATATTAGGCAGCCATTGGCTGCAGGACAAAGAGGGGACAAAGTTTCCAGACAACTCCAGAAAGCCAACTCCCTTGGGCAGAGGGTAGTTCTCCAGAGAAAGGGGAGCCCTGAGCCATCAGCAACCATTGCTTAACAGTAGTTGGAGGAGGGACTTCCCTGATGATCCAGTGTTAAGAATCAGCCTTCCACTGCAGGGGATATAAGTTCCATCCCTGATCAGGGAAACTAAGATTCCCACATACACCAGGGCTTCTGAAGTCCATGCATTCTAGAGCCTGCGCAGCCTAAAGAAAGAAATAAAAAATAGGGTTTCCCTGGTGACTCAGAAGGTAAAAAATCCACCTGCAATGCAGGAGACCTGGGTGCGATCTCTGGGTCTGGAAGAACCCCTGGAGAAAGAAGCAGCTACCCACTCCAGTGTCCTGACTTGGAGAATTCCATTGGCAGAGGAGCCTGGTGGGCGACAGTCTAAGAGGTCACAGAGAATCAGACAGGACTGAGTGACTTTCACTTTCAGGAGTTGGGGGGTGGGTACACCAAGCTGATGAGTCTGTCTGGGTGGGGCCCCACAAGCATCCATTCAAAAGGGTTCCTTCTTTTAAGCATAGAAGAGATTTGTTTGTTAGGCTGCTAACACATTTTCTTTTATTTGCAGACAGAGGAAACAGGACTGAGTGACTTTCACTTTCAGGAGTTGGGGGGCTGACTCACCAAGCTGATGAGTCTGTCTGGGTGGGGCCCCACAAGCATCCATTCAAAAGGGTTCCTTCTTTTAAGCATAGAAGAGATTTGTTTGTTAGGCTGCTAACACATTTTCTTTTATTTGCAGACAGAGGAAGCATAATCCTTCACTTAGGTATCTGAACATGTAAACAGCGTTTTAAAACTGATTTCTTGTGCTGTCAGGAAAAAAAAAATCAAAAGCAAACAAAAAAAAACTTTTGAAAAATTCTACATATTAGGCACACATCTACTCTTAAGCAGGAAACAATGAAGTGTGCTCCAAGGTGTCAACTAAAAAAATAACACATATCCCACCCAGATGCTGAGCAACTGTGAACTCCTTCCCCCCAAAGACTGAAGTTTAAAAAACTGGTGAGAAAATAGAGGAAATTGACTTCCCTGAGTGGGAATGTTTTGAATGTACTGTCCAAAGGCAGGGTAGGGTGGTCTGGGAAGGAGGCAATCGAGCTCAGGATGGAAAGGAAACAGGAAGGGCCATGGTGGGGCTCTGCCCTGGCTCCACATCTCCACTGCCTTGGGACACCCACAGTCTGCAGATCTCCACGTGTCCTATAGGTGTACACTGCTCCAGGTGTCCCAACAGTCTCTCAGTCGTGTCTGACTCTTTGCAACCCCATGGACTGCAGCACGGCAGGCTTCCCTGTCCATCACCAACTCCCAGAGCCTACTCAAACCAATGTCCATTGCATCGGTGATGCCATCCAGCCATCTCATCCTCTGTCATCCCCTTCTCCTCCACCTTCAATCTCTCCCAGCATCAGGGTTTTTTCAAATGATCAGTTCTTCACATCAGGGGGCCAAAGAATTGAAGTTTCAGCTTTGGCATCAGTCCTTCCAATGAATATTCAGGACTGATTTCCTTCAGGATTGACTGGCTCAATCTCCTTGGAGTCCAAGGGACTCTCAAGAGTCTTCTCCAACACCACAGTTCAAAAGCATCAATTCTTCAGTGCTCAGCTCCTTATGGTCCAGCTCTCACATTCATTCAGGACTACTGGAAAAACCATAGCTTTGACTAGATGGACCTTTGTTGGTAATGTCTTTGTAAGTAATGTCTCTGCTTTTATATGCTGTCTAGGTTGGTCATAAGGGATTTTATTTAGGTCATACCTGAATGGTCTAGTGGTTTTCCCTACTTTCTTCAATTTAAGTCTGAATTTGGCAATAAGGAGTTCATGATCCGAGCCACAGTCAGCTCCTGGTCTTGTTTTTGCTGACTGTATAGAGCTTCTCCAACTTTGGCTGCAAAGAATATAATCAATCTGATTTCAGTGTTGACCATCTGGTGATGTCCATGTGTAGAGTCTTCTCTTGTGTTGTTGGAAGAGGGTGTTTGCTATGACCAGTGCATTTTCTTGGCAAAACTCTATTAGTCTTTGCCCTGCTTCATTCCACATTCCAAGACCAAATTTGCCTGTTACTCCAGGTGTTTCTTGACTTCCTACTTTTGCATTCCAGTCCCCTATAATGAAAAGGACATCTTTTTTGGGTGTTAGTTCTAAAAGGTCTTGTAGGTCTTCATAGAACCGCTCAACTTCAGCTTCTTCAGTGTTACACTATCTATCAGATCTATCTAGATCTGATAGAGTACCTGATGAATGATGGAATGAGGTTTGTGACATTGTACAGGACACAGGGATCAAGACCACCCCCATGGCAAAGAAATGAAGAAAGGCAAAATGGCTGTCTGGGGAGGCCTTACAAATAGCTGTGAAAAGAAGNTGTTTCTTGACTTCCTACTTTTGCATTCCAGTCCCCCATAATGAAAAGGACATCTTTTTTGGGTGTTAGTTCTAAAAGGTTTTGTAGGTCTTCATAGAATTGTTCAATAGTACTGTTATTATTTTAACTGTCTGAAACCTGAGTCAGTTATGTCTCAGGATTAAGATTAAGAGCAATAACTCAAAGTTTCAACTGGAATGAAAAGACAATGTGATGTGCAGGCTACAAGTCTAGACAGATCTACAGTGTGTAAGATACAAAAAAGCAACTGGATTGTGCTATGCCAAGCTTCTAAAGCAAAATTGGGCTTCCCAGGTGGCACAGTGGTAAAGAATCTGCCTGCTAGTGCAGGAGATGCAAGAGATGAGGGTTTGATCTCTGGGTCAGAAAGATTCCCTGGAGGAGGAAAAGGCAACATGTTCCAGTATTCTTGCCTGGAAAATTCCATAGACAGAGGAGCCTGGCAGGCTACACAGTCCATGAGGTCACATAGAGTTTGACATGACTAAGCTACTAAGCGCATACATATTGCAAGAATGTTTCTTAATTTTGTTCAAAGTTTTTTAAAACCAGAAGGATATGAACACAATAATATTAAACTCTAAATATGGTAAAGAAGATGAAACAAGTGATAAATGCATTCTTTGAAACAAAAACTACAGGGTTCTATCAATAAAACAGAGCTTTTGAAATAAAAGTTCACAAAAGCCTCCTTAAAATTGTTAACAAAGAGATGATATTATTTGACAATACAAGAACCAAAAGGAAATATTTGAAGTTGGCTCATAAGTCTCCTCAATGGCACCCCACTCCAGTACTCTTGCCTGGAAAATCCCATGGATGGAGGAGCTTGGTAGGCTGCAGTCCATGGGGTCGCGAAGAGTCGGACATGACTGAGCAACTTCACTTTCACTTTTCACTTTCCTGCATTGGAGAAGGAAATGGCAACTCCCTCCAGTGTTCTTGCCTGGAGAATCCCAGGGATGGGGGGAGCCTGATGGGCTTCCATCTATGGGGTCGCACGAGTTGGACACAACTGAAGTGACTTAGCAGGAGCAGCAGTAGTGGTAGCATAAGTATCTCCTCAGTAGTCTTCAGACTGTTAGAGTCAGAAAAAGCTTTTGTCAACAGCTGGAAAGTTTCTCATGAAAAATTTATGCATTATTTAAAAATAACACACTGCTTTTTTTTAAGGCAGCATTTTAAAATATTAAGTAATATTTCTTATTAACCTTTTTCCATTCCTTACATATTTTCCCTTTCATGTCAGCAACTTGATGTATTAAATATTTATTTTTATTAAAATTATTTGTAAGTACTTTACTTTAGAATGACAATGTGTATTTAATATTTACATTTATATAAATAAATTTTTCCTAGAGATAATTTTAGTTTGTAAATGTTGTATTGGAATGTATGACAATCTTAGTTGCACTGACATTTCATATGAAATAAATTTAAAAATTCAAAATACTTTGTGTTAGGTGAAATACATAGAAATAGAGCCTTGTCATTTTGTACTATATTGCAGCTGGAGAAGGGCATAGCAATTCACTCCAGAATTCTTGCCCGGAGAATCCCACGGACAGAGGAGCCTGGCTAGCTACAGTCCATGGGGTTGCAGAGTCAGATACAACTGAAGTGACTTAGCATGCTTGCACGTGCTGTATTGCAATCATCAATAATTTCTACTCAGAAATATGCTAATTTTAGTTTTTAAAGGGCTTTTAAAGGGCATAAAGTATTTCATGCCAAATCACTACTCAATTTAATTCAAAGTTTGAAAAGATATATGTTAGTATAATATTTTCAAAGATTTTTTATAATCACCATATTACAGACATGCAAACTGAGAGATGTGGGCTGTGTCTCTGATACTGATGGCCACATTTATATAGTTATTGGTATAGTTTAACAATTACAGTTGCAGCTTTGTAAAAATTCATTAGTGTTAATGACACTATTACTCTTCCAACTAGTTCTAGTGGATTGAAAAGTTAAATTGTTTATCAAAGTATCACCTACAAATAGTTTAAAAACCAAATATGTTGAATGGCTTGTGACAAAACAGTAATGACCTGTTTTTCATCTCTATTTCTGTTCTGATTCCAAGAAGTAGCAATTTTGAACGCTTTTATATGTATTTTTTGGTGTTTACTTCCTAATATTTTGATTTATCAAATTTTTATGTTATATTTATTGACTTCTTCCAGTACTATCTTCAATTTCTGCTTAAATACAATATTGAATCTTTTCATTGTTATGGCTATGTTAATAGCTGTTCACTACCAAGTAGTATGCTATTGTATATAGTTTCTTTCTGTACTATTTTTTCCTTCTACCTGGAGGTAATGTTACTATAGTGACTTCAGGGCTTCCCAGTTGGTGCTAGCGATAAAGAAGCCACATACCAATGCAAGTAGATGTAAGAAACGCGGTTTCAATCCCTGGGTTGGAAAGATCCCCTGGAGGAGGGCGTGGCAACCCACTCCAGTATTCTTGCTTGGAGAATTCCATGGACAGAGGAGCCTGGTGGGCTACAGGTCATAGGGTTGCAAACAGACATGATTGAAGCAACTTAGCACAGCACATAATGACTTCATTTTTTCATCTGTTCTCTGATGGAACCCGTGGTGATTCAGTTGGTTAAGAATCTGCCTGCAAAGCAAGAAACCCAGGTTCAGTCCCTGGGTTGGGAAGATCCCCTGGAGAAGGAAATGGCAACCCACCCCAGTATTCTTGCCTGGAGAATTCTATGGACAGAGGAGCCTGGTGGGCTACAGACCATGGGGTTGCAAAGAATTGGACATGACTAAGCAACTACCAGATTTCTAAGAAAGTGTGATGAAGCCTCCCCATACCTTCCAACAGCTTCACAACAAGTTTACTAATACACTGGGCTGCACAGTTAATGCTGTTAGGTAGTTTCTTACTTCCATTCCTCCCACCTCCACCTTTGGGGAAGGGAAGATCTGAAGCATCGTTTATTTAGTGTGGAGCATCACCATTGCCTTTCTCTGTGCTTCGTGTCTAGAGTCTCCCTGCCTCAGTTTCTCCAGGGGAAACATGCCAGAGCGAAAACTGTTGTCTCTTATGGTGGGGGTGGAGAGGGAGTGACAGTGTAGGGTGGGAGTGACAGTGTAGGGAGAGAGTGACAGTGTAGGTGGGAGTGGGACTCAGAGCCCAGGAATTCCTCCTCCAGACTTGCAGACAGGTCTTCTCTTTTCAGTGCCTTGGCCTCATCTCTAACAGGCATCATGAATTCTGGAGTTTTCCAGGGTTTGCTTCTCAAAGCTGTATCTCCCTTCAAGTCCTCCCACCACCTCTTAACATTTCAGACACTGAATTTAGCTTTCCTCCTCTCAACTAAGTAATTCACAGTTCTACTGTTAATCTTTGCCATTTTGATTCAGGGCTGTAGATGATTTGATTTTAATCAAAAATATATAAGATGGTTTGTTTCCTATTTTTCTTGTCTTGAGAAGATTTTTGAGAGGGGATTGGACCTATCTTTGCTCTTCCAACTTAAAACTGGATGTCTTTTGTGGATTTTTAAAGACGGCTTTATCTTCTGGCCAGCAGTCTGCAGTATAATGGTCCAGTGGTCTTAAAAATCCATAGAGATTCACAGAGTTCCTTTATATTCAGGAGATGTTTCGGTTTAGTGCTCTTTGGTAGCAAACAACAGAGTCCATGTCTGCTTAACTTAAACTCACAAAACCCAAGGACAGGCTGAGCAGCTAGGTCGTGGCCAGGACAGAGCCCGGGAAGCACTAAGCATGTAAGTTAACAGGAACTAAAGGGCAGTCTCTCCACTGGGCTGTTCTGAGAGGATTGCACCTCACCATTCCTGTTCTTTCATCACTTCACTCAAGAGTCAAATTCCAAGAAGAAAAATATGATTGTCCAAACTGGGATCACATGCCCACTTGTTAAGAATTTTTAGCCAAAAGAAAGGGGAAGGGATGTTGGCAGGCAAAACAAAGCAAATAAATAAATAGATGTCCACCCAGGCGATAATTTTATAGGGTTGGAGAGGTTAATGGAAGCTGGCTCTGCTTTTCTGAGATCTTTCAGGCAAAATTCTCCTGGGATGTGCCAGTAGTACTGGCAGGTCACTTTTTATTACATTGTGTCTGGCTGGTACAAGCTGTCCACTTAGGAGAGACAGAGTGCACTTGCCACCTAGAATCCACTTGAATTCTCTTCAGGAGGACTCTCTTGAAATGCTTTCTATAGGATGTTTTGGGTTAGAATTCTTTGGCGTGGAATTCAGGAATCTTTCTAGGAAGTGAGTGATTTATTTGTTTTTTTCACTCAAGTCCAAACAGTTTCTCTCTAGGAAAAGCCCCTGATGTAATCATGCAGTTTTCAGTAGGGAGAAAGTTTAGTTCTTTATTTTAGGTTCCTATGAGGACATAGGGTCATACATCTCAGATTTGCAGGGCAGTCCAGAGTGATTTATGACCCATAGTTTCACGAGTCAGCTTCGCTCAAGCATTTGAGAAAGAAAGAACAATCAAGTATGTTCTCCTATGTTCTTGTCTTTACAGATCAAATGGTAATCTTTGTAGCCAAGCACCCATCTAAAATAACATCAATATTTCAGTCTCAAGGGGCAAGCCAGTCTCAAAAGTTTGTGAATTGTCAGCATAATTAAACCAAGACTCTGGCATAGCCCAAAGACATTTCCCAGAAACTTTAGGCCCCAGAGAAGAGTTATGTCAAACAGATAGAATAGTTTCAGATTTCTTGAGAAAAGGAAAATTACAGTAATATTTATAAGGGGAATCTGTACAAATCCAATGTTTTCCTAAAGTCATCAGTTCTCAGACTTCAGGATGAGAGTGCTTTTGAATAAATAATCTGGAGTTAGTGTGAATTTTTGGAGTTTGGAAAATTTAATAGCAAAGTTAGCCTCAGGAACATTGCCCTCTTCTGGAAGTACTATTAAGTATCTTTTCTTCAGGGAAGTGTAATAATACAATATGAATTTAATGAGGGACGTATTGGTAACAGGTCTTTTTTCTAAACTTTACCAACCAGATGAACATATTTCAGCTAACCAGAAGTTGCAATATGAATATATATATATCACATAATATTGAAATCTAACAAAGTTAGAGCCTGAGAATTGTGATACACATTGGCTAGTTTAGTTTAGTTTCAAGACTTGGCTGTTAGCAAATGGATGTAAAACATCATTTATCTTAGTGCAAGTCATCCATGGATTCATCCTGATTTTCCAGAAAAAGAAGCTGAACATGCAAGAGAGAGTGAGACAAGTACTGACTCTAAGGAAGGGGTGAGACAGACACTCAGATAACCTGTTTGTTGTTTCAGTGAACGTGCAAGTGGGGCCTTACAAGACAGAGATGGCTAAAGTTAATGTGGCCTGGAAACAGCAGACTGAATTTAGCAAAGCCCCAAAGTAAGTTGATCATTGGGGAGATGACTCAGCAAATTTTAAGCCTCACAGTTATAACAAAGAAAAGAAGTGATTGTGGGGGGACTTCTCTGGTGGTCCAGTGGCTAAGACTCTGCTCTCCAGTGCAGGGGCCCTGAGTTCAATCCCTGATTGGAGAAGTAGATCCCGCATGCCACGACTGAGAGTTTGTGTGCTGCAACTACAGATCTCACATGCCATAGCAAAGATTGAAGACCCCATGTGCTGCAACTAAGACCTGGTGTAGCCACATAAATAAATGTATATTTCAAAAAGTGATTTTTTTTTTCTTGCTGGACTTAAAAAGACAATGACATTGAAAGAGGGTTTGGTCAATCTTGTCAGCTAATGGCCCAAAAGAGAGGAGATAATGCCTGTGGGTTATAACCAGCTGGAACAAAGTACCTTGCCCTAGAAACTAACAAATATCTAAGCACAGTATTTGTTTTTTTCTTTTCTGATGGTAGCCTCAACAATTCCATGATGCTAGGATGAAGCCTGAAAACTTCTGGATTAAAAACAAATTCAAATGAAATTTCACCCCAACAGTTTTGTGTTTGTATGTTTAACATGCCCTGACTTAGTTCAATGAATATTTTTTGAGCACCTCCAGTTTTTAATTTTATTTTTACTAACCCTAGTGTTAATATCAATCCTTCTAGAATATTTATAAGAATGAATTTCTTGGAAACATAGCAAGCTGGTCATTAATCCCTTTAAAGTACAATTTAATGCAATGCTTCATGACAGGAAGTGAGAAGGATAATAAAAACCTTTACTACCTAAAACCACGTTTAATATTTTTATGGCCTAGTTGGCCTGACAAAATATTCTCTGTGAGTCATCACTTCAAAGTGAGGTCCTGGGGACTTATTAAAGATACAACAGCAGGCTTCATGTCCATTGTATAAGGCCCCCCACATTTGAACCGCTTAGGCAAGAGCATTTAAGTTAAGAGAGACCCTGCAGAATGTCTTTGTGTGCCCCATGAACTGGGAGACCATGGGCCGAGGTGCCCTTCTTTTAAAACTTAAAATCAGATTCCCGACAACTTGGCCTTAAATAGTTTTACATTTACTTAACGTGGGCCAGTTTCAACTACTACAGAGTCATTAAGTCTTACATGGTCCTATCTAGCTCATTTAGTGTTGAAATAGCTCTGTCAAGCTTATTAAGATAAAGATTTAACTTGGAGCCATTTGCAAAGTATAGGCTAAGGAGAGGAGCAATTTGCAATTTGCCAGTGATTGTGCCAGTCTTGGGCTTCCCAGGTGGTGCAGTGGTAAAGAATCTGCCTGCCAATGTAGGAGGTACAAGAGACGTGGGTTCAATCCCTGGGTTGGGAAGATCCCTGGAGTAGGAAATGGCAACCTACTCCAGTATTCTTGCCTAGAAAATTCCACAGAGAGAAATGCTTGGTAAGCTGCAGTCCATGGGGTCGCGAAGAATCAGACACGATTGAGCATGAGTGAGCGTGCTCCAGTCTTGGTTGATAGTCAGGAAGCCCTATCATCACTTTTAAACCAAGTAAGAGCCAAGAAGGGAATATAGAAGTCTCTTTGGGTAGTATGTAGAACTTTCTAACCTTACTGCCACTCTCATTAACACTAATATATATATTTTTTTAATTCTTTTTTTTTTAACTTTGGCTTTGCTGGGTCTTCACTGTGGTACCTGGGCTTTCTCAAGTTGTGGCATTTTCTTGTTGCGGACATAAGTTCTACAGCATGTGGGCTCAGTAGCTGCTGGGTGTGGGCCTCTCTAGTTGCGGTGTGTGGGCTTTGTTGCCGTGTTCACTGGACCACCAGGGAAGTTCCATCCGTAATATTTCAGATAGTCTTTTTTCTTACAAAGTTCTAGGAGTTAGAAATCCCACAGCCTAACCCTCGATAATGTTTCAAAGTGTTCATAGTCAGAAATATTTTTTAAATCTTACAATTTGAAAACCATTTCCCCCTTTCTTTAGGTTTCAAAGGAAATGGATTCACTCATACTTTATTTATTTTTTTTCACTCATACTTTAAAACGTGTTTATTTTTTGAGCCTGCTTCATCTACCAGACACTGCTTTAGACTCAGAGAATTCAGGGATGAATAGTTCCTGCCCTCATTACCTTCTGGTGAGTGCTATCTGATGTGGTGTCTTCTTTCTCTTCCATCAATATGACCAGCTGGCAGCCTCTATTGTCCATCTGCAACCTTCCAAGCTCCTCAGAGGAAGCAATTCATTAAACCTGAATGATTATCATCTGGCTTTCATCTGTGCTATCCTAATGTGTACACTACCTCTTAGTTTTCATTTTTCAAATACCCTAAAAAAGAAAAGAAAGTAGAAGGAAAACAAATACAAAAAGTATACAGAATAGATGCTGAGGAATGTTGTGATCCATCCTATCTCTTTAGGAACAGAAGCAGTTTGTAAACAGGAACTAGGTCTACTTTCAAGTAGACCTTTCTGGGTTCATTTCTTCATTCACTCATTCATTCATCCAGTAAGCATTTAAACTTTATTGTTTGCAGAAATTTCTAAGCTAGAGGAATTTTCTAATTTCCTAGAAAAAAAATTTTCTAGAAAAATACAAGGAGCAAATACCACTCACTTATACTCCCACCTCTCAGAGTCAGCCACAGTTAACATCTTGGCATGACTGCTTCCAATCTTGTGAGCATTTAACGTGGAGTATAAGAACAACCCTAAACCTAATAGTGAGTGCTAACCCTTTTCTACAGACTTCACTCAAGAACAGTAACATCTAGGTACTTAATCATATTCATTTACTAAGAAGCAGAAGGAATGGTTTTCGTGCAGGTTTCTAAACCCATTTCTTGAGATGCAGTGGAATGACTTGCTGTAGCTCTTACTGTGTAGTCCTCACAGCCCGAGTCCCACTTCAGGGTCCTCAGCGTACGGCCACAAAGCTTGTCTGTGTACATACAAGCATCACCAGCAATGGTTCTTCTGTTATCTACAAAATATTTGGGTGTGGGTTTGGCGGTTGGACTCTACTGAACTCAAAGGCTCTTGTGAACACAGACTTAACCGCAGATGATCAAACACACACACACACACATACACACTCCATTGGCTAAAATAATTACAAAATGTTTAAAATAAATCGTCTTTGACAGTGATTGCTCCTGGGGGAGGGGTAGCAAGTTACACTGGAATTGCCCCAATTCATGTATCCACTGGCTGGAAGGAATTTCCCAGCAAGCCTCGCCCACCCGTTTGATTCCCTGGCAGCATTTTCTCAGGGATTGAGTGTGTCTGAGTTTAGTCCTGATAAGTGACACAGAGGGAAAGGATTTCAGCCCTGGGAAAGGATCTCTTTCTGTCTGGGTTGGGGTGGCAGTGGGTGTTAAGAAGAGTAGATTAACCCCTACTCCCTGCCTTTCCTTCTCTCCTCAGCCCTGACCCAAGGATGAGACCAGACCTGTTGGTTGGCCTGGTCCCCGCTCTAGTGGGAGACGGCGCTGGTGGGGCTGATGGGCGGATGGCAGTGGGAATCCTGATCCCAAGCCCTCGTTTGACTGCAGGCCAAGCATTTCAAACAGCAGGCCTTTCA
Source organism: Aepyceros melampus (assembly GCA_006408695.1). NCBI lineage: Eukaryota > Metazoa > Chordata > Mammalia > Artiodactyla > Bovidae > Aepyceros > Aepyceros melampus. The sequence goes on along the minus strand of SJXQ01001578.1, from coordinate 20,625 downwards.
TAGCTGGGAAAACCCCTGCTAGACCTGCTGGACATGCCACACAACCACATACAGCTCAGCTCAAGTCAACAGAACTGATAACCAAAGGGGGCTCCTTGGCATCCTGTCCCAGGCAGCTTTGCCAACCCACTTACCCTCCAGGTCCCAATTAACACGCGGCTGCACTAGAACCCGAGGTGGGAGCTGAGGTTTGTTTACCACATAGTTAACAGGCAAACACAACTTAATCACAAGGAAAACAGCTTTTATGAGAAGCATCTTGAAGTCCTTCGTCGGCCCTACTAAACCATCTAGGAAGCCAAAACCTAGAGTTCCCTCCGATTTCGTTACTGTTGGAGGCGAGGCCAGAATGGTCTTGCTATTTGACCATTTACAGCTGCCAGGCTAAGCTATGTCTCTCCTGATTCTGAAGACCTCTCTGAGTCATCACCCGAGGTGATCCTTCTGTGATCCGAGGCACTTGGGAAAGAAATGGACTTTGGAAAGAGATACAAAGTTGGGGAAAAAAAAAAATTGTCTTTTAATCAGAGCCTCTCAAACACCAGACTGTTTCCACACACTTTTCCATTCTCATTCCATCACTGGGTAGAGGACCTCTCCCCTCACAGAGAAAATCAAGGTTCTAGAGTTAAGTCACTTCTAAAGGTTACACAGTGTAAATTCCAAACTGGGATTTGGACTCCAAACCCCATTTCTTTCCATTCTATCTCTTATTTTGTCAGAAGATCTGGATTCTAGATTTGGACCTGGTAGTTATTAGTCATGGAATACTAGGCAGATCTCCCAACAGTGTGGTGTCAACTTCTTTATCAGTAACTTATAGAAACAGAAATAGATTTGATAATGTAAATTTACTTAGATAGCATTGAGGTAGGAGACTGTGGGCCTCTGGGCCAGACACCTGTTATTTGTTAGTTTAGTTCAGTTCAGTTGCTCAGTTGTGTCTGACTGTTTGTGACCTCATGAACCACAGCACGCCAGGCCTCCCTGTCCATCACCAACTCCTGGAGTCTACTGAAACCCATGTCCATTGAGTCGATGATGCCATCCAGCCATCTCATTCTCTGTCATCCCCTTCTCCTCCTGCCCTCAATCTTTCCCAGCATCAGGGTCTTTTCAAATGAGTCAGCTCTTCGTATCAGGTGGCCAAAGTATTGGAGTTTCAGCTTTAACATCAGTCCTTCCAATGAACACCCAGCACTGATCTCCTTAGGATGGACTGGTTGCATCTCCTTGCAGTCCAAGGGACTCTCAAGAGTCTTCTCCAACACCACAGTTCAAAAGCATCAATTCTTTGGCACTCAGCTTTCTTTATAGTCCAACTCTGAGATTCAGACATGACCACTGGAAAAACCATAGCCTTGACTAGATGGACCTTTGTTGACAAAGTAATGTCTCTGCTTTTTAATATGCTATCTAGGTTGGTCATAACTTTTCTTCCAAAGAGTAAGTGTCTTTTCATTTCATGGTTGCAATCACCATCTGCAGTGATTTTGGAGCCCAGAAAAATAAAGTCAGCCACTGTTTCCACTGTTTCCCCATCTATTTCCCATGAAGTGATGGGACCGGATGCCATGATCTTCGTTTTCTGAATGTTGAGCTTTAAGCCAACTTTTTCACTCTCCTCTTTCACTTTCATCAAGAGGCTCTTTAGTTCTTCTTCACTTTCTTCTGCCATAAGAGTGGTGTCATCTGCATATCGGAGCCTGGTGGGCTACAGTCCATGGGGTCATGAAGAGTCGGACACGACTGAGCAACTTCACTTTCACTTTTCACTTTCATGCCTTGGAGAAGGAAATGGCAACCCACTCCAGTATTCTTGCCTAGAGAATCCCAGGGACAAAGGAGCCTGGTGGGCTGCCACTTGTGGGGTCATACAGAGTCAAACATGACTGAAGCAACTTAGCAGCAGCAGCATCTGCATATCTGAGGTTATTGATATTTCTCCCAGCAATCTTGATTCCAGCTTGTGCTTCTTCCAGCCCAGCATTTCTCATGATGTACTCTGCATATAAGTCAAATAAGCAGGGTGACAACATACAGCCTTGAAGTACTCCTTTTCCTATTTAGAACCAGTCTGTTGTTCCATGTCCACTTCTAACTGTTGCTTTCTGACCTGCATACAGGTTTCTCAAGAGGCAGGTCAGGTGGTCTGGTATTCCCATCTCTTTCAGAATTTTCCACAGTTTGTTGTGAGCCACACCGTCAAAGGCTTTGCATAGTCAATAAAGCGAAATAGATATTTTTCTGGAACTCTCTTGCTTTTTTGATGATCCAGCGGATGTTGGTAATTTGATCTCTGGTTCCTCTGCCTTTTCTAAATCCAGCTTGAACATCAAGAAGTTCATGGTTCATGTATTGCTGAAGCCTGTCTTGGAGAATTTTGAGCATTACTTTATTAGTGTTTGAGATGAGAGCATTTGTTTGGGAGCATTCTTTGGCATTACCTTTCTTTGGGATTGGAATGAAAACTGACCTTTTCCAGTCCTGTGGCCACTGCTGAGTTTTCCAAATTGTTGGAGTAAAATTGAAGATTTGATCTTACCCAGACTTTCCAAGGACAAAGCTAGGGGTAAAAGCTGGGCTCTACTAAAGCAAAGAGATAAGGGGCCCGCTCCTGAGGTCAAGGAAGACTTTCCTGTCAGCACATGCACAGCAAGGTTTCTTGGGATTCAAAAAGGGAGGGAGCTCCACTCTGTAATGAGTGTGAACATGCACCCATAGGCTCCTACAGTGAAATCCATCTTAGGAAAAAGTTGCATATGCATCTTGGGGAGGATCCATGGACCAGTCAGCGGTGAAGAAAGAAACAAGATAATTGGCCAAAAGTAAATAAAGACCTGGAAGGACTGTCACATATAGTGGTTTATGTCGCGTCTGTACCGTGCTACTCCTCACTCAGGGACCTGCACTCTTCTCCGTGTGTGTATCTCTGCCTAGTGTCTGACTCACTGCCCTCCTCATTAGAGAGGATGCCATTCCCTGTCTCTTTGGGTGTGTGTCTCTGCCCTGCTTCTGAGTTGGAGAAGAAAACTGTTTTCCTGTGTGCTCTCCCATACATTGTGCTGTGTCTCTAATAATAAACTTTGTACCTGGGTTTTTCAGTTTTTACCTCCTTGAAGCATTCTTGCTTTCAAACAGGGGCAAGAATCAGGACCACTTTGCTTCTAGCCTACTAGACTCGGTTTTCATCCAGGTTACCCAGGTTTAATTCCTGGGCAGGGAACTAAGATCTCTCTTCAGGACTGCTCACTCTCTCCCTCCGAGATCAGCATTATTTCATGACCAAGAGTATCACTAACATTACAGAAAGGAGTGCTCCATCGCTGGGCAGTGGCCTCTCAGAGTCACAATTTATTACTGCAAGGCTTGTTGGTTATGGGGGTGTAGTGTATAGCATAGGGAATATGTGATAATAATATTGTGATAACTTTGTGGTGACAGAGGGAACTAACTAGACTTATGGTGGTGATTGTTTCATATCGTATAGAAATATTGAATCACCATATTGTTCACTGGAAACTAACATAATACTGTAAAGTGAAAAGGGCTTTCAACTGTAAAAAAATCTACCTGTAATATAGAAGATCCAGGTTCAACCCCCTGGGTTGGGAAGATCTCCTGGAGAAGGGAATGGCAACCCACTCCAGTATTCTTGCCTGGAGAATTCCATGGGCAGAGGAGCCTGGTGGGCTATAGGCCATGGGGTTGCAAAGAGTCAGACATGACTGAGGAACTAACACTTTCACTTTTTTTCATTTCATAATGTATAGAAATATTAAATTACTATGTCCATGGCTATAGTCCATGGGGTCGCAAAGAGTCAGACATGACTGAGGAACTAACACTTTCTCTTTTTTTCCCACTTCTGGTGCTAATCATTTCATAATGTATAGAAATATTAAATTACTATGTTGTTTACTGGAAACTAACACAATACTGTATGTCCATTATAATTCAATAAAAATAAGCAATAGATTTTTATTTGAAATTCTGATTTTTAAAAAAATTGTAAGCCTTTCATTAAACATTAAGAATATTTTAAGACATAGACTACTTTTGAATGGAAATAATGTCTTTTTAAAAACTGTATTTATTTACTTGGCTTTATTTAGTTGCAGTCCTCAGGATCTTCTGTCTTCATTGTGGCATGTGAGATCTTTAGTTGTGCATGAAGACTCCTAGTTATGCCATGTGGGATCTAGTTCCATGACCAGGGATCAAGCCTGGGCCCCCTGCATTGGGAGCTCAGAGTGTTAGCCACTGGACCACCAGGAAGTCCCAAAATAATGTATATATTTTGGATGTGTATTCTAACCTATAGAAACTCAAACTTAAGTGTTCAAAAGAATCAATCATGTTGGTAGGGTGGGGAGGGTTTGCAGACATTCTTAGTTACTCACTCAGCATCCACCCCCCTCTTTCTCTTTCCAAATAGGACCTAAATATTGTTCTTTTATCATCTCACCTGTATACTCACTCCATCCTTAGGTTCAGATGCAAAGGTAATGTGAAAGGATGTTTGCTGAGGCTTCTGGGAAACTCCTTCTGGGAGAACTGGAAAGTCAGCCCAGGCAGGAAGACTCCATTATCTCCTAAATTGTGTGATCTATACCTACTGAAGTGTTGCATATAGATTTAAATCGTATTCCCATATGAATAATTTTCTCTCTCCTTTCCATGTGTATGAAAAGAATGGTATTAATGCTGTCATTTATTTAAGCTAATTTTTAACATTGTCGACACATGGGTAAACCAAGAAGTCACAATCTGGCAATTCGATTTTTTCATCTTAATGTGATGGTAACATGCCTAACCTCAAAGCTGAATAACTCTACAGTGCTGAGGGTCTATGCGATTCAGGGGGATGGGTGGTATTAGAGTTTATTACTGCAGTTCTAAAATGAGAGGATGGCAAGAGTTGGGGAGAAAGAAAGGAAGTCTTCATTGCAATCTTGAAGGATGATTAGATTTGTATAGGTGAAGAAGGAAGGAAGATCTTTTCAGAAAGGGGAAAGAAAACAGCCTAAGTAACAGGAACACAGATAGAGATAGGAACAAGGAAGGCATTTCTGGACAAGAGGGTTGACTATTTGGGAAGATTGGGTCCATAGCACCTTGAATATTTCATTAAGGACTGAAGATTTTAATCTCTGACAATGGGGAGCTTTGAAAGTTACTGAGTGAGGAGTTACATAATGAAACTTTTGCTTTAGGGAAAATAATCTGAGGATATGGGGCATTAATAGTCCCCCTAAGTATATCAGTGCTATGTGCTGTGATGAATTACCTACATAAAATTTCTTTCAGGTTCAAGGTAATTTTTTCCAGGTCACTTGGGCTTTTGGAGCTGTTAATACACTGTGTGCTGGCTGAGCCTAGTGCTCATTCGCAGGTTTCAGTTTCTTGCTTTCTCTTATTTTATTTGTCTCTTCTTCTGTCCATATTTATGGCACACCCACCTGATACCTACACATACACACACACACACATGTGTCCCTCTCCCCTATCTCCTCAGTGTCCATTGAACATATTTGCTTCTTTCTGTTACCATTCATACCCTGCATCCTTAATTCATCATTGTCCTGGTCAGTTCTTTTTAAAAACATTATAAGAAAACCCTGCAATAAATTTACCTTTTTAATGTTTCACTTATTGAGTACCTACTATGTGCCAGGTACTGTGGTAGCTTTTCTGGGAACACCGAGTTAAGATGTGGTACCTGTCCCCTAGTGTCAGTCTAGTGGAGAAGATGAACATTTATGTTATTAGAGTACAATATGATGAGATCTCCATTTAACAGTATGAAGAAGAAGTACAAATACTTCATCATATTGATGATTCCAAGGGGGCAGGATCCTTGCCTGTCTAATTCTTTCAAGGAACCAGGATACAGGGATGGGCCTAGGTTTATCTAGTTGGAAGCCTCTTCTCAGGACCTGAGATCTTGATCTTGTGAAGCAAAGGAACTAGGAAGGAAGAGATTCATTCTGGGCAAAATCATTGCGATGTTAAGAGCGTCAGTGGCAGCATCCAGTGGCCAGTGCTGGGGTGGCTACTGTACCACTATCTTCATTATCAGACTGGTCCTGTCTGGTAATTTTGGCTGATTCTGGCTTTCTCGGTTACTGGGTTACTTGGTTCCTGGGTTACTGAACTGGTCCTCAAGACCCTCCAGCAATTCTGGGAGCAACCTCTTATCGCTAAATACATTCTATTTTTGGCTGTAATCAGAGTTGCTTTCTGCTTCTTACAATGAAGCACCCTGGCTAACAGTGCAAAGAGAGGCCACACAGGTGTGAGGGAAATTACACTGTGAGGGGATTTGGGTCTTGTTGGACCAAAAACACTGAAAAATCCAGCAATATTTGAGAGACGGTAAGCTGTGGCTTATGAAACACAACAAGGAAATAACTCAGTGATGGTTTACAGAAGTGTGCATGGAGGGTCACTGCCATAGACCAAGATAAAGGGTATGAGAAATTCAACAGCCATGGGGTTGGAGGGCCACTTATAGCATCCTTGAACAGCCTCAAGAAGGAGAATGTGAAGTTCAAGACCCTACATTATTGGCTTTAATTCAAGGAGTTTCAGGGAATTTCTATGATTATATTAAAATAATCCAGGCCTAAAGTTCAGGGAATTTCTAAGATTGTGTTAAAATAATTCATCATCTCTTTCAGCCACAGAGCTGAGATCACTACAAACTAAACAGAATTGAATCTGGGCATTGCCAAATTACAACAACAGCTGAATTTGCAACTTTACCAGGTCTTTTATTTGATAATAAAGATGTACTTTGGGAAATAATGGAACGCAGAGAATTGAAAGGAGAATTCAGGGAGCATTGAATATTCAACCCCAAGTAAATTCCATTTGCTCATTGTGACAGATAGAATAATTCCAAATTTCCATGTCCTCATCTCTGGAACATGTGAACATGTTACTTTACAGAACAAAAAAGATTTTGCAGATGTGATTAAGGTTAATGACCTTGAAATAGAGGGATTATTGTGGATTATCTGGGTAGGTCCAATCAAATCACAGGAACCCTTAAAAGTGAAGAACCTTTCCCAGTGGTCAGAGGAAGGCATGACTGTGAAAGAAAGGTCAAAAACAGAGATGCAACAGAGCTGACCTTGAACATGAAAGAAGGGGACCACACACTAAAGAAAGTAGGTAACCTCTGGAAACTGAAAAAAGCAAGAAAACAATTTTCCCCTAGAGTCACCAGAGGAAAATTCCACCCTGCTGACACCTTGATTTTAGCTCAGTGAGACCTATGTCAAACCTCTGTCCTACAGAACTATGAGCTAATACATTTGTCTTGTATTAAGTCACTAGTTTTTGATGATTTGTTATAGTGACAATAGAAACTGTACCATGCAAAAAAGTGCCTTCTCCATTTTCTGCTAAGACTGCTGTTTTTAGATCTGCTGCTCTTTCACTTAAGGGATTAACATGCAAGGAGACACTGTTCATTCTTGTGTACCCCTCACCCACCACTCATTTGCTTTAGACATATGAGCAAAGTTAGATCCCAACCTGGCAAAATATAAGCTTGCACTAGGGAGGAGAGTGTTACACACCAATGAAGTAAGACTGAAAAATTATACTAGCAAAAATCTGTAGAGTATGTGTGGGCATGAATTCTAAAGGGGCTACATCAAGGAGAAAAGGCATAATTTTAAAGTGGCCTAAAATTTTGAAGATGATGCAATTCCCAAGGAGTCAAAAATTCAAGAGCTGGGTAAATTCTTATTCACTATTTACTTGGGTGACTAAAAGTCAATGTCCTATTTTGGATAAAAATGGAGATGTCATAAATTCTTTGATATAACAAAGTGGAGGGAATCCTAGGTTTTAGGAAGAGAGGGAAAGTTGGATTGGGTTTATCATACATGACTGATCTCTTACAAGAGAACCCAGAAGGTGCTTTCTTTGCCAAGGCCTTAGTAAATACAGTATCCTTTTTGCTTTGAAAGGTGCTTTTGGACTTCCTTTGGTGGTCCAGTAGTTAAGAATCCTCCTGCCCGTGCAGGGGACATGGGTTTGTCCCTGGGCCAGGACAATCCCAAGCGCCATGGGGCAACTAAGCCTGTGCATTATAACTACTGAGCCTGTGTGCAGCAACTATGGAAGCCCCCACGCCTAGAGCTACTCAGCAGGTAGAGACGCCACCACAACGAGAAGCCCACGCACTGCACCTAGACAGTAGCCCCCACTTGCTGCAACTAGAAAAAGGCTGCTCTCAGCAACAAAAAATTCATGTGCCACAACAAGACCCAGTGCAGCCCAAACTAACTAACTAAATAAAAATAAAATGAGCTCCCGGGTTTCATTGAGAATGCAGGGAGCTCAAGAAGCAGAGGCCAAGTCAAAGCACTTATTGCAGATAGTGTGGTCTCCAGAGTGCTCCTCGGGCCCTAATGGTCAGGTGGTCCTTAGGCCTGAAATAAATGGGCTGCTTGATGTGTATAGCAGAGAACTCAACTCTTCTTGAGGAGCATGGGCCCTAGGACACATGGGCTGCAGGAGTTGCGGCAGGCAAGCTCGACAGCGTGAGCTTGGTAGTTGTGGTGCATGGACCCAGTTGCCTTGCAGCATGTGGAATCTTCCTGGACCAGGAATTAAATCCATCCTCCCCTGTATTGACAGGTGGATTCCCAATCCCTGGACCATTAGGGAAGTCCTGAGGATGGACTTTTGATGAAAGACAGAGGGAACCCAAGCTTATGCAGATGGTGACTTCAATTATGGTTGCTGTAACAGATGATAGCTCTCTTCTGGGTAATGCAGTCCTTAACACCTGTCACACCATTATTAAGAGGTCCAATGCTTACTTCTGGATTCCAATAGGCAGACAACATCAGAGAGAACTTGCTTTCCTCTGCTTGCTTCTAGGGTACAACAGCTCTGGCTCTGGGGAACAGTTTAATCCTCAGGGATCTTTAGTACCTCAGCAGCCTTCAACATCCATTGGTTTGCTATTGGATTGGCCAAAAATTTCATTCTGGTTTCCCCCACACCAGCTTATGGAAAAACCCGAATGAACTTTTTGACCAACCCAATACAGTAATCACACCCCTTGGATTTGGATTTACTTTCACTGCCTATTGTGTTTCTGGTACCATCCCTGAATTTACTGAATGCCTTAGACTCTTGGTACTCATCCATGAGCACATATCCAAAAGCACATGACATTGCTTTTGACCAAGAAATGTGCTTTTCAGTGAGAAAGGGAAGACTGGGATCACTTGTCTTCTTATGGAGCCAGTCACCCACAGAGCAGCTTGGTGGCTCAGTCAGTAAAGAATTGCCTGCAGTGTAGGAGACCGCCTGCAGGGATGCAGGCGGGGATGCAGGTTCGATCCCTGGGTTGGGAAATCCTCTGGAGAAGGAAATGGCAACCCACTCCAATTTTCTTGCCCGGAAAATCCTGGCGGGCTATAGTCCATTGGGTTGCAAGAGTCAGACATGACTTAGTGACTAAACTGCCACCACCACTCACACACTGTAGTATATGTCTTGAGCCAGCTGGGTCAGTCTTGGAGTTCAAAACATGACAAGAGTGACAACTGCAACTCATTCTGAGGGAATGTTCACTTTGGCTCACCATGTGCCAGCTAATAAGCAATGGACTCAAAGGGTATGAAAAAGTCAAGTGCATGGGTGAACGAAGCAGCTCCTTGAGGAAGGGGCCACATCAGCATTCCAGAGACAGCCATGCTACCAGGTATGGATTCCTTGCTGTTCCATGTTGCCACTGTCCATGTTCGATTTATTGTGACCCCAGCAGGTCTTCTGCAGGCTTAGCCATGGCATATCACAAAGTAATCTCTGTCATGAGCTGGTTACTCCATAGCTTGAAGACACACAGGTCAGAACACAGATGGAATTGGTTTGGTGCTTTCCATTCTTAGACCTAGTCGCCAACTTCTCACCCTTGAATCTGTCGATTTTGCTGGTTTAGTTTTGTCCCATGAGGAAAGAATGCATCTATCAAGATTAGGCAGATTGAACATGGCATACTCAGTGGACCATCTATCTATCTATATTTAATTTTGGCTAAGCCGGGTCTTCACTGAGGCACACAGGCTTTCTCTGGCATCCCATGGGGCTTCTCTAGTTGTGGAGTATGGGCCCTAGAGCTCTTGGGCTCAGTAGCTGTCACATGTGGGCTCTCTAATTGTGATCCATGGGCTCTAGAGTACACAGGCTCAGTAGCTGCAGCACAAAGGTTTCTCTAGCTGTGGCAGAAGGGTTTCTCTAGCTATGGCATGGGCTTAGCTGCTTTGTGGCATATGAGATCTTATTTCTTTGACCAAGGATTGAATCCATGTCCCCTGCATTGGAAGGTGGATTCTTAACCACTGGCCACCAGGGAAGTCCCTGATGTATCAATATTGCTTCAATACTAATGTGGCTTTGGGTTGTCTCCTTTTGCAGAGAGCCTGAATATATACATGGAAATGGTTTGTTCATGAACAGTTGTCACTTTTTAGCACCTGCCTATCTTATACATCTATTTTTTTTCTCATGAACTTGATGGGGAGCTCGGTTTGTCCCTCCTTACAAGGTGGAGAAAGCCCTACTTGTTGCTGTGGTCCCTCCAGAACTCAAGGCCCTGCAATGTGACCTCATATGGCAGTCAATCAGTTACACTCACTCACAGGATATTAAGACTGGATCAAGTGATACAAGTGAAAAAGGTGGTGGAGAATTTATTCTGAAGCATGGCGATGCAGTAGCATCAGCTGCTGGGAGAGACAGTGTAGAGGAAGCAGTAGGGCCTACTGCCCCCAGTCGTGTTGGTACTGGTTACATTGTGTAATATTTGCTGGCAGAGGCAGCTGTTCTCCCTGGACTGGCAAGGGAGGATGGCTTTGGCTGTGGTTCTTGTTGACTGGCCTCCTTTTGTTCCTGCTTGCCTTCTAAGCCAGGTTCTCCAGCCTTCCCAGAGACATGGTGAGCTCCCCTCTGTTTTCTGAGTAAATTATTTTGCTTCTTAAATCATCTAGAGCTGGTTTATGTTATGTGTATTTAAGAACATATATTTTGAATGGGGTGCAGAGAGAAAAAGATGAAACCAGAGAGCTAGATTAGAATCAGATTGTCAGGTGCTTTGCATGATTATTAAGAAGTTTGGGCTTTGTCCTGAAGGCAAAGAAAACTCACTGAAAGATTTTAAAGAGAGATAAATGTAATCAGATGAGGTTTTTAAAATTATCCTTTTGATAGATTGGAGAGAGGGAGAAAATGACAGCGGGGCAGTGATGAGAGTGTTGTAATAATTCAGGTGACAAATGCTGGTGACACACAACCGTCACAGCAGTACAGGAGCTGGAGAGAGTAGGGTGGATTAAGAGACACTTTAAAACTATTTAGGGCTTGATGCCTTGATCTGTAGGGACCAAGAGGATGAAGATGAAGGTGACTTCCAAGTTTCTAACTGAATAGATGGATAGTGGTGCCTTAGACTGAGTTAGAAGGACAAGCAGAGGAATGGGTCTTTGGGAGAAGAGAATTTAAGGCATGTTGAGTTTGAGACGCTCTTCTCCAGGTGGAGATGCCCATTAAACAGCTAGAAACCTGGAACAAGAATTCAGCAGAGCCATATAGACTGTAGAAGCAGACTCAGGAGTCACTGCTGTAGTGTTTCCCAGGTGCTGCTGCTGCTGCTAAGTCACTTCAGTCGTGTCCAACTCTGTGCGACCCCATAGACGGCAGCCCATCAGGCTCCCCCGTCCCTGGGATTCTCCAGGCAAGAACACTGGAGTGGGTTGCCATTTCCTTCTCCAATGCAGGAAAGTGAAAAGTGAAAGTGAATTCGCTCAGTCATGTCCCACCCTCTGCAACCCCATGGACTGCAGCCCACCAGGCTCCTCCGTCCATGGGATTTTCCAGGCAAGAGTACTGGAGTGGGGTTCCCAGGTGGTGCTAATGGTAAAGAACCCACATGCCAATGCAGGAGACATAAGAGACATGGGTTCAATCCCTAGGTCAGGAAGATCCCCTGGAGGAGGGCATGGCAACCTACTCCAGTATTCTTACCTGAATAATCCCATGGACAGAGGAGCCTGGCAGACTATAGTCCATAGGATTGCATGGAGTTGGACACGACTGAAGCAACTGAGCATGCACACACGTTGTAGTGTTAGTTGAAGCCAAGTAAATAGAGAGGAATCCTAAGAAGAGAGAAAAAATGTGAACTTCTCAATGAATTTGAAAATCCTAAATTGATGAAAACCACTTTTTGGTTACAGGCTTCCCAGGTGGCACAGTGATTTAAAAAAAAAAAAAAAATCTGCCTGCTGATGCAGGAGACACAGGAAACATGGGTTTGATCCCTGGGTCAGGAAGATACCCTGGAGATGGAAATGGCAACCTACTCCAGTATCCCATGGACAGAGGAGCCTGTGGGCTACAGTCCGTGCGGTTGCAAAGAGTTGACACAACTGAGCCCGTGTACATATCCTATATCCATTTTGGTTACGACTTTGTACATGGTGATGTAAGTGCCCACAGGGCCTTATCACAACTTTTGTGGCAATCCTAGATGCCTCTGGATGCCCACCCCCCACACCTGTCCCCGGCACTCACTAGCGCAGTGCACCCCACCCACAAGCACCCGTGCCTCTGCCTCCCAGTCCATAACAAGGAGGCCCAGAAGCGGCAGAGGGTTACTGTCTCCAAGAGCAGCCTCATGAAGGATGACGGTTGGAAGACAAACCTCCCCAGGTTCCTCACACCTTCTGTGGAGAAACACTGGGCAGCATATTCCAGCCCATGTCCCAGAGTTACCCAGCAGGGCTGACCCCCAGCTGCCCACAGGTGGTAAACGACTTGATTATGAACTGACTATTGACTTTGGGCCCTTCCCTGGCCTCTTCCCATTCCCCACGGGTACTTTTTAGGATCACCTCCAAAATAAACTACTTGCCTTCAAATCCCTGTCTCAGGATCTGCTTCTGGGAGAATCCAAACGGAGACAGCCTTCTGTTCTTTCTGGTCTTCTGAGTGGGAACCATTACATTTGAACCATATAAGCTGCTTCTTTCCTTCATCTGCTGCCGTATTTTTCATCTTATCCTTCACCATCTTCCCCCAGTGCTATACTCTCTCAAAACACAGGGAGCTCAACCCAAGTGCTCTGTGACAACCTAGAGGGATGGGATGGAGGTATGGAGTGGGAAGGGGGTTCAGGAGGCAGGGGACATAGATATACCCCTGGCTGATTCATGTTGATGTATGACAGAGGCCAACCCAATATTGTGAAGCAGTTGTGTGCATGTGCTGAGTTGCTTCAGTCGTATTCAACTCTTTAAGACCCTATGGACTGTATAGCCCACCGGGCTCCTCTGTCCAAGGGATTCTCCAGGAAAGACTACTGGAGTGGATTGCCATGTGCTCCTCCAAGGGATCTTCCCAACACAGGGATTTAACCCACATCTCCTGCACTGCAGGGAAATTCTTACTGGTGCGCCACCTGAGAAGCCCTGTAAAGCAATTATTCTCCAATAAAAAAAATGAAGATATTAAAAAGAAAAAGACATGGATTATAAATGAACCTCCTTGACCCAGAAGACACAAAGGGATAATAGACACCTGGCTAGAAAGTCCCTCATCTATTCAAGGAAACAGGTGCTATGATAAACCTACTTTGTATTTACTGAAACCTTTCCTTCCCAGGAGTTCAAAGTGTTCCTTGTGTATTCCCCGTGGGTAGGAGTGGGACTGGCTTCTCACACAGCTGTAAATTATGTGAAGTGTAAATGATACGAAATTGGACTTGAGAAACTATACTCGCCCCCTTCCAGCAGCTTTCTCTTTCCTCCGCCCCATGCTGGCACCTGGGCCCCTCCCACCTCTCCTGTTTCTGTTTTCTCCTGCACTTCGTTCCTCACCATGGTGGCTGACTCTTAACCATCTTTCAATTAATCTTGGCTTAAAGAGTGATAATTAATATTGCATTATTTTCCCCATAAATGTTTGCATTTTCAGTGTGCACATTTACACACTGAAAAATCTAAAGAAATAAACTTGAATAGCAGGGTAATAAACAAGTAAGAGCTTTTGGTGAAGATATTAATCCATTTGGTAATCTATATGATTTCAAATTGATTGGTGGGTAACTTTTAAGAGGAAAAATATCAGCTCATGGAGCTCCAGTCATTTCTGATGCAGAAACAGTTTTTGTTTTTTTTTAAATGGAACCTAAAGCAATGACAAAAGACTCTTGGTAAAATGTTCTGTACCTTTGATTACCCAAAGGTACAGCCAAACATGTATTTTAGGCTAAGCTTTATTGACTATTTCCTGTGTGCCAGGCACTCATGGAAGCAGAGGGAGGAGAATGTACAAGAGTTAACATGTTTGCTGTCTGTCTCCATGGAGCTTACCTGTGACACTTCTTTAGTTCGGGGTTGAAGATGAAGATTTCAGCTCTCAAAATGGACTCCAAAAGTGGCCTGCAGAACATGGGAGACCTCAAATTGATTGGAATCCAGACATCTGCCTGAGTTGAAGAAAATATTGTATTTTCAATTAGGAGGGTTTTCAAAGCATCTCCTTTTCCCTAAGCCCCACACTCAGGAAGAAAGAGTACTTATAGAGGATAAAAAATCCACTTCCTTCTGCAACTTCTTTTCAAAACTGATGGGGCTTCCCTTCTGGCTCAGACAGTAAAGAATCTGTCTGTCATGCAGGAGACCTGAGTTTGATCCCTAGGTTGGGAATATCCCCTGGAGAAGGAAATGGCTACCCACTCTAGTATCCTTGCCTGGAAAATCCCATGGACAGAGGAGCCTGGAGGGCTATAGTCCATGGGGTCACAAAGAGTCGGGCACCATTGAGCGACTAACAATTTTCCACAACTTCTTTTCAAAACGAATGGGGTGAAAATATAGAGCATCTACCTTTAAAAAAAAACATGCTCCATCAAAGAAAGATACTGATTGAAAAATAAGGCAAATACATTGTTCTTCTCTCCCACCTCCCAGAAATGAAACATTGTCTCCAGGAAAAGAAAATATTATGCCAGCAATTTAGCAACACTAACAACTAACTTCAAACCCAAGAGGAATTTCCCTGCCTAGGGGAGGAGAGCTCCCTCTTTGCTGGGTAGAGGAGGCCTTCCATTTCAAGACAACTCTTATTAAATGCTGCCTCTCAGGACTATGGCACAAATGTCCTTGAATGTACTTAGAAGAAAGTTTTTTTTCTTCATTTTTTAAAAATTACTTTTTATTGGAGTATAGTTTCTGTACTATGTTGTAGAAAGTTTCTTTTCAAAGTGTTTAAGACTGCAGGAGCAGCCATCCTGTGTTTGGGCTTCCTACACCACCCTCAGACCTTCCCTGACCAAATCTATTCAAACTCTGTGAAAAAGATATATAACTTTTTCCTGGTGACCATAACAACTATTTCCATAAAGAAGTCCAGATGTTTAATTTTTCCAAACGAAATTTTAACAAAAACAAAATAAAAGTAATGGAGGAAGGATCATTTTTCCATTGCTTCTTAACTCCAATGGGACTGGTTATGCCAGTCAAAACCACAGATTCAGTTCCCCCAAGCCCTCGCCCTTCCTTGCTGCTCTGGGTCTCGGCACAGGTGCCTTCTCAGAATACCTCTGGTCAGGCGATTGCAGCCACTGTATTTAATTTCAAGAAGCTATTTTTCAAAGGCCAGCTGTGGACAGCGTAGGTTGTCACACTTTCTCTCCAACGCCCTGGGCCTAATAATAAGTAGAACATGGTGTCATCAGCTTGAGCTACATTTTCCTAAGTCAGTTAGGAAATCCCCTCATCTGATGGCCTGCAAAAACAAATACTGATTCAGAAAGAACTGGGTTTTCTAATAGGCCTTGACCCATCCGTATCTCCCATCGGCAAGAAGGGCTGGTCTGGGGAGTTGAGAATTAACTGGGTTAACTGCCCCAAGTGGGAAGCAGTCATTTGAAATAGCATCAACCCAACTGTAAAAGTCATGCTTTGGGAATTTCTCTCTCTCTCCTCAATGGTTTTAATGTCTGAGTCTAGAAGGAGTTTCTCCTCCCGAAGATTCTAAGCCTTCTTTAGTTTTTGTTCAGATCAGTTTCTGTGGGGACACTGAAGGATGCTGGCCTCTCTGTGAGCAGTAGGATACCTGGAAATCTACCTGGGCCTTCCTGCCATCCAGCACCATAAAAATAAGAGATGCTTGTGGGAGTCCCATAGCTTGTTTGGCTAATGCAATGGTTCATAACTAAAATGCCAGTTTAACCACCAGTTTGTTTTGTTGGTGTTTGGTTTATACATAAACATGAGTGGGAAGGGACCAACTTTTTTTTAAGGATGAATTTTATTTTTATTACTCCTGCTTTGTTTTTTGTTTCAAAGGGATGGCATAGACTCAGGGTACAGCAGCTGTACTCAGCCCAGCTGGAAGGCCCCAGATTTTAAACTTCTATTTCTTAAAAAGGGGTTATGTGTTGAACATTCAAGTGCTGCTAACCATCTCTATTTTATTTGCCCTTTAGCTCTTGTAGGGCAGAATCAAGACCACCTCCAGCTCAGACAGATGGAAAGGGTTGGGGCTGAGGAACCAGGAAAGGCAATTTAGACCACAACATCCCAAGAGGAGCTGGGCTGCTACTTTCCAAGCCCTTCTTTCAGGCCCTTCTCGCAGGCCCTTATTATTCAAGGGCACATTGAAGTTTTCTGTCTTTGGGTCTCTCCTGTCTTCCCCTTAACTCGTAGATTTCATCCCTAAGGAATATATTTCTATTCCACTTTGGCTCATTGTCTTAATATCCATCAGAGGTTAACACAGAGCAATCTGGGACTATAATCCACACAAAGTTGATGCTGAAGAGTTGATGCTTTTGAATTGTGATGCTAGAGAATACTCTTAAGAGTACCATGGATGGCAAGGAGATAAAACCAGTCAATCTTAAAGGAAATCAACCCTGAATATTCACTGGAAGGACTGATGCTGAAACTGAAGTTTCAATAGTTTGGCCACCTGATACAAAGAGCTGACTGCTTGGAAATGACTTTGATGATGGGAAAGATTGAGGGCATGAGGAGAAGGGGATGACAGAGGATAAGATGACTGGATGGCATCACTGATTCAGTGAGCAGGAGTTTGAGCAGACGCTGGGAGACAGTGAAGGACAGGGAAGCCTGGTGTGCTGCAGTTCCTGGGGTTGCAAAGCGTTGGACACAACTTAGCGACTGAACAACAAAGAACAACATCCGCCAAGTCCTGACTGACTTACATGTTGAATCACAAAGTGGTTTGAATGATGGATGAGTCTTCCCAGGGGGAAAACCCAACTTAATCTTTCTGTTATTTCCCAAGGCCATTCAATATTTCTTAGAGAATCAGACACCCTGATCAAAATCTAATCTCCAAGGTAGACCTGGGACAAGATGGGTTTGGGGGGCATTGAATTCTCTTCCTTCTTCTATATTGACTTAAATTTTTTTTTCTGATCATAAGTACTCTTTCATCTAATTAAAATCCTGAATGTGGTGACAGTGGTGATTCAATGATAAACATGGTTTATGAGGATAATTTGAACATAAATGAAATAATTTAGTGGTGTTTTAGAAGATTAATTTTTCCAAATGATCATTCCTCCTAGACAAGAGGGAATCAAGTTTCCTGTGGTTCAGGATGGGTTCCTACAGAGGATTCTACTGAGCCCAGAATATTTCTGGACCATAGGGCATCCCAGGCTGTGTTAGTGGTAAAGAACCTGCCTGCCAATGTAGGAGACATAAGAGACACAGTTCAGTCTCTGGGTTGCGAAGATCTCCTAGAAGAGGGCATGGCAACCCACTCCAGTATTCTTGCCTGGAGAATCCCATGGACAGAGGAGCCTGGCGGGCTATAATCCATAGGGTCACAAAGAGTCAGACACGACTGCACGCAAGCATGCACAGGGTGTATATATGGGGCGAAGGGGGTTAATCCAAGATGCAGAATCTAAGAAGACTTTCCAAATGAATTGTCCATTTGAAGGGTCTGGGAAGTCAGGGAAAAAATCTGTGCCCACATTAATGATGGCAACATCGACTCAATGGATGTGAATTTGGGTAAACTCTAGGAGTTTGGTGATGGACAGGGAAGTCGGGCATGCTGTGGTTCATGGGGTTGCAAAGAGTCAGACACAACTGAGCGACTGAACTGAACTGAACTGAACATTAATAATGAGATGAATCCCAGGGAGATTAAGCTAGAATGAAAGTCTAAAGCAAAGACTAAGTGGCAAAGAAGAAATAGCCTGAATGGAGAAAAGGTAATGGCAGCAGTTTTTATGGGTGTGTGTGTGTGTGTGTGTATGTGTGTGTGTGTGTATGGTTTGGAGTGTGGCTCAGGAGAGTCATTAAACACTTGGTGTGAACACTCCTTAAATTGGTTTCTAGGAAAAGCAGGTTGGAAAATCAATTAACTAAGAATTATGGGGAAATGAAAGCAACAGGCAGAATCAAAAGAGCAAAGAAAATAAAAGACGGTACAGTTGAAAGGTGGCTCATCCCACTGCAATATGGACATCTCATAGTATGTGAGTGATTTTGTCTGAGTACAATCAACTTCCAGAATAAGTAATTTCTGATCTCCTACTAGTGTGGACAGATGCAAGGCATGAAAACAGTGTTAGTGACTCAGTCATGTCCAACTCTTTGCACCCCCATGGACTGTAACCCACCAGGCTTCTCTGTCCATGGAATTCTTTAGGTAAGAATACTGGAGTGGGTTGCCATGCCCTTCTCCAGGGGATCATCCTGACTCAGGAACTGAACCTACGTCTCCTGCATTTCAGGCAGATTCTTCACCATTTGAGCCACCAGAGATGCAAGGTATAACCTTGGGCTATTTGTAAGAAGTAGCAGTATCAGTAGCCAGAAGAAAAATCATTGCCCTAGAGGGAAAAGACTTCAATTTTTATTTTTATCTTTATCTTTATGGAGCTCTTCACTAAGTTACTAAGGAAAAAGTCTACTCAACACACTGACCACACCAGGTGTAGACCTAAATGTCATGTGACCTGATTTGAGGACCTAGAAATGTGTTGCTTCATGGTTGTTATGATATAAATTTTTATATTTATAGTGTTTTTTCATTTTGATATAAACAGTTTATTAATTTAAAATGATCCTATTCACCAGGACTTTTAAAAATTAATAAGTAATTAAAAAATTTTTTATGCATTTGGAAGAAAGAAAAAGGTATTATGATAGAGAATAATTTAGGTGGAGGAATCAGAGAACATCTTCCTGAGGACATGACATTTAAGAGTTATCTTAGATCTTACAGAGGCAAAGAGTGAATGGAGGGCAGTGGGGCAGTCCCCATTACATTTAATATGAGTGTAATTCTCTGCCTTAAAAACGCTATTTTACCTTATTCTGTTTCAATAGATATTTATTCAAATTTGAATGAAGATCTATTTATTTTTTCTGATTCAAAAAGAAATATACAAGCTCATTAAGAAATAATACAAAGCTGTATATACATTTAAGCATTTCCCAGGTGGCATTAGTGGTAAAGAAACCACCTGTGAATGCAAGAGTCATCAGAGATGTGGGTTCAATCCCAGGGTCAGGAAGATCCCCAGAAGAGGGCATGGAAACTCACTCCAGTGTTCTTGCCTGGGGACAGAAGAGCCCGATGGGCTACAATCCATAGGGTCGCAAAGAGTCACAACTGAAGAGACACAACTGAAGTGACTTATCACGCATGCACACACATATACATTTAAAAGTTTTCACTAATCACCACCACTTCAGATAACAGTTGTTACAGTTTAGATCAGTAAATACCCATTTACTCCTACTACCTGTTAGACTCTGTGTTAAGGTGGGATAAAACAATGACCAGGAAATAGCTGCTGCCCTCAAGAAGTCACCACTCAGGGGCTTCCCTGGTGGTCCAGTGGTTAAGAATCTGCCTTGCAGTGCAGGGGACGTGGGTTTGATCCCTGGTCCAGGAAGATCCCACATGCAAGGGGCCCACTGAGCCCGTGCGCCACAGCTCCTGGGCCTGTGCTCTAGAGCCTGTGCTCCGTGACAAGAGAAACCACTGCAGTGGGAATCATGAGCACCACAGCTAGCGAAAGCCCATGGGCAAAAATGAAGATCCAGCATAGCTGGGGAAAAAAAGAGTCACCACTCAGAGCTAGTTTTCCGAATGGGGATTCATGCTGGAGTCACTTAGGGTCTGTTTAAAAATGCAAATAACTCTGTCCCTCTAGAAATCTCAGTGAGTGCACCAGATTAAGAATTATTCAGCTCTGGAGTGCCAAGAACCATTAAGTAAGAGATCACTTTCCCTTTCTTGTAAAATTTCACTTACATGAGTGCTTTCTAGTACCCTAGGAAGTTTGCAACTCTTATACCAATGGCTGTTAAAAAGGCTTGGGGTGATATTATTTGGCCTGTGCAAATGGAAAGGAGTCAAAAAATAGTAACATCATGATGCTAGGTGGGTTGCAATGTCTCCATGTCTTATTGTTGATGTATGCGGGCAGTAATCAGCAAGGGTGTTATATATAGGAAGAAAAATTTGTACAGATTATACCTGTATACATGTTAAAGTGCTTAATAATAATTATAATGAGCTACTATGAATATT